>JAQGAE010000761.1:0-30137 GCA_034696685.1 Julus scandinavius | reverse complement strand
TAAAACAACTTTAAAACGTTACATTACTAAAAATTTTTTGCCCCCCCCTAGAAAATTTTCTGCGGGCGCCCATGTATAGTCAGGATATAAGAAGCTATGACATGAAACCCTGAACAGTTTGGCCCGCCATTGTGTCACAAAACCGCAAAATCTCAGAAGAATTTGGTGAAAATTGTAGCTTTATTTTATAAAAAATTCAATTTAGAAAGTACCTTAATGACCGAGTATTTACGCTTGCTGCACTTTTGAAAACTTTCATGCAAAATATCCACTTATTGTATATCATTGTATCAACCAGGAATTCTTAGCCTACAATTAATAAATATCACCATAAAAACACGCATACAAATACCTTTATTAAAGTAGTGAGATTCTGACATTCAGATCATTAGTGACGCAAGCGCTTCATCGCATCATTGTAAAACACTACTATATAAAATCTTTGGCATTTCAGAAAAAAATAGCTCAATCAACCTTTAGACTTGATTCTTTGATGGACGCAACTTAGTAATCCTTTCCCTCTTGGTGAACAGCCATAAACAACTTCTGATTGGCAACAGTTACAGATGCTATCAAAAAAAAAAAAGTCATTATTTGTTTTCTATAGAATTTGGTCGCTGGTCAAAATCATAGATAGAATTGTTCTTACAAACAAATGACTGGAATCCAAGAGGTTTGTTTTCCCAATATATAAATAGAAAATATGCGGGGATCCCTGAACATATAATTAATAAACCACATCCAACAACAATAGGTTCTGCATAAAAAGGCAAACAGAGTAAAAAGGTGCATATCAAAAGAAAAACAATCGGCAAAACGATGGAGACCTGTAAAAAAAGACAAAACTCTGAACAAAGTACAAAGTTTACAGATTGGGACAGATGAACATAAAATGTAACTTACCTTTATAGGTCGCTCTAAATCTGGACGTTTCCAACGCAGGAAAAGCAGACCACAAACAGAAACAGCAATAAAAAAGGATTCAACAAAGCTGCTGTAGTGTATTAAAACAAATATATCACTGGTAACCAACATTAATACCGACAGAGCACCCTGCAATAAAACATGGAATTGAAATTAATTATCATATTCATAAATTAGTAAGTTACTATGAAGCAAAATAAATGAACTTTTCACTGACCAAAAATACTAATGATGGCACTGGTGTGTACTTATTAATGTTGATTAAAGCAAGAGCTTTTGGAAAGTGGCCTTGTCGAGCTCCAACAAAACATATTCTAAAATAAGATCATCAAAGTCATTTCCGGTGTAAAAATGCTGTGGCTATATAGGAATATATATATATACCTTGCAGATGTAAATATATGGACACTAAGACCACCCAAAGTTGATCCAGCAACACACACAGGTATTATCCACCAAAGATATACTGGCAATTTTTCACCAAATGTCTAAAGAAATTAAATATTTGATAAAGATGCATGGACAATCAAGTAAAGTAACCTGAAGATGGATAACAAAAATAGTTCGTTACCACAGCCACTGCACTTGACGACAACATTTCATTAGGCGACAGCAAAACAAAATAAGCAACATTTGCCAAAACATAAATGGTCGTTATGATGGGCATTGAAATCCATATGGCTCTTGGTAAATTTCTTGGATTCAAATATAAAAATATTAATGATAACTGTTATACTTAGTTTATTTTCATTGCAAGATCAATACAGAAATTCAAATACTTACACATATGGATTTTTCATTTCTTCAGTCACAAAATTCAAATAATTCCTAAAATTTTACAACGAATTAAAAAATAAGACATTGAGAATGAAGTTGAAGATTTTTAAAAGCAAAGAAATCGCCATTATCTAAAACCAACTGAATATGCATCATGTGAAAAAAAAAATCAAACAACTTCATTTACAAAGAAAAACATTATATATATTTTAAAGGATGTATTTGTGCCCAACAGAACAAATCATTCGACGAAAAAATATGTTAAAAATTGTTTTCAAATGCAGTCATCCCATTATGAATTTTAATACAAATGCAGACATTTAATGAATTTGTTTATTAATTTTAAAGATTGGTTTTCACACGGCTTTATGGAAATGGCTTGATATAAATTGTAATGAAACTTACCATCCAGTAAAAGAAAATATCCCTGAATAAAATGCAAGGGAAATACGGCCTGGGTTGGTAATAGTTCCATCAAAAGAATTTTGAAAGTGCTCAGAATGACCTGAAATAAACCACACACACAAAAGAAATTCAATAAATTGTACAGCGCTAAATCTTGCCCCATGTATCAATTATAAAAATGTTTTATGTGATATCTTAACTGTCACATTCGTATTCAATCATTAATAAAAAATATAATAGAAATGCGAATTATGAATATCACTAATAGTCATCAACCACTGACAAAAGTTAAAATTGCCTGTCTCATTCATACAGGCCCTTCACTACAAATAAAATTGATTTCTTGAAACGGCTATCTCAATTTCCTATTGACACATTATACAAATTGAGTACAAGGTCGATCAGAACATTCAATAAATGTATCGTTGACAGCATATGGCTTATGTACCTAGCAACCAGAAAGAGTATGCTATGTTAATCTAGCTACAAATAACTTGGCAACTCACAATAAAATATTTTAGCGTTAAATACTTTACAAATATAATTGATGATTAAAACCTAGAGATTACGTACAGTAAGCTATGATGGCATCAATCCGCACAGATTAAAAGCTAATTTCAAACATTTAATTGGCACCCAGGCAATTAAATCTGCTACAAACATCAGTATCAAAAGTTTATCATTTAAGCAATGAAATATAACATAAATTAATAAAGATGGTAAATGCTATCTATTGAAAACATCATGAGAGAGCTAAGTTAGCTTCCTTATAGATCCAAAGAGCAATATTACATATGTTGCATCGAATTACAAAATATACATTAATTCCCAAAAAGCATGCTTTAATAATTGGTGATTTAATAAACATCAATATTTTTTTGTAATACTTACCCATTCCAAGGAAAACCATTCCTGTAATTATTATAAACACCAAGGCGATGATTTTAAAAAACATGAAGCCATCTTGCAGTTTTGTAGTTAATTTGACATTGGAGCAATTTAGGTATGTTAGCAAACCTAATAATAAAGATACAATTAAGAAAGATACGATTATAGTACATCAATTAAGATATAAAAATCAACGCAAAGTTAATGAAAATATAATGGATTGCTTCACACAACTTGTTATGTCATATTTATTTTTAAAAAAACATATCCCAAACATAGTCCAAATAGGATTTAAAATTAATGTATTTGGCCTACATTGGCAAACTTTAGCAAAAATCTCGAATTTTGTAAAAAAAATTTCAGTGTCCATAAGAAAGATTTGCAAGCAGTACTCACATATCACAGCAGCAGCAATAAGTCGTACGGAACCGTCAGGTGGTTCGCAATTGTTGTAGAAAGGTACGAGGATATAGTTGGCAAATGTCAGCGCGGTAATGGCATTAGTGCATGGAATGAATACCAGGCTTGCCACCCAGAGATAAAGAAAGGCAGGCAATGAACCAAATGCTTCATGAATATAGACATAATCCCCACCAGATTTTGGAATAGTTGTACCCAACTCCGCATAGCACAACGCCCCCAAAGTGGAAAGTAATCCACACAAGACCCATATGATCAAGGAGAGGCCAACAGAGCCCGCATCATGTAGTACACCTTTTGGAGTTATGAAAATGCCAGAGCCGATAATGATTCCCATAATAATTGCCACCCCTTCCATTAGCCCGATTTCTTTTTTTAATTTGACGTTTTGTTGGGGTTCCATGTCTTCTGTGCGCATTGGTTCTTTCTCTGGTGCAATGTGGTTGATGTGGTTTTCGTCTGCCATTTTTTTATAGTTCTCTGCACAACGACTCCAGTAGCTTTTATTAACTTGCTTTTAAACTGCAATTAAATAAATTATAGTTTAAAAGGAATCACTTAAAACATCGTTTTTTTGTATACACTCTTGATAACCAGTAATTATAGCTTTATAGTTGTGGTTGGACTTTCAGTGTCTTGTGTCAACCAATATTTTTAAATCTAGTCCGCCTCAGAAGCAGACAGCTTACCAAAATTTCCAACATTTATTTAAAATTCCAAAAATAATTTAAAAATTCAATTATAACAATTTGCGTTTCCATACAATCCATGGAATATTGACAGTAATATGCACAATATACACGTATACTGTAATTACTCAAAATTATATGTTTATTATCAAAAATTGTACCTTTAAGTTTTGAATTATACATTTATTTGTGCATTTTAATATTTTTATATAAATGCGAAAAGTTTTTTTTTCGTCTCCTGGCAACCAATATTTTTTAGACCCAGTTCGCTATTGTTAATTGGTATAGTATGTTTTTCCGTCCTTTACATTTACGGACAAGGTGAATTGTGTTAAGTGGTTACGAAATTTTGTTTTGTTTTTCCGAGTTATCGTACATTGCCCGATAATGTTTTTCTCACCAGTATTTTTTTATTAGATCTATAGCATAAAAAAATAAACTTTCACTTTGCAATCGTTACCACTCCATATCAACTAAATGCATTCAAAGATATGCTTTCCTTTTGTTCACTAATATATACGCTTTATTTGTCAAATCTGACAGATGGCCAAAGAGCTGATAAAAACATTAATCCTATGACGGATGGCATCAAGTGTATCTTTCAATACTTTTGACGTTTCCTCTAGCTCTCCGCGTAATTTTATCAGGAATTCATTCTTAAAATGTACGTAGATACATTTGTTGCAAAATCCAAGGGCAGATATAACGACTCGTATTCTGTACAAGAAGAATTTCTTCTTCACACTTCTTGAGTGGAATTAAGCACCAATAAACTAGGTTTT
This sequence comes from Julus scandinavius, assembly GCA_034696685.1. Taxonomy (NCBI): domain Eukaryota; kingdom Metazoa; phylum Arthropoda; class Diplopoda; order Julida; family Julidae; genus Julus; species Julus scandinavius. The sequence continues at coordinate 25,252 of JAQGAE010000761.1, read as the reverse complement.
TATTAAATATGCGCTTATTTGGTAATTCTCGATTTACAGTTCGAATTTATGCGAAGAGACATGTCATAAATATGTATGCCAAACGAATTTATAAAGACCCATAAGATATTGACTACAATTCAATAAAATTTAAAACTTGAAAGAACAAATTATTTTTCGAAGTACATGTGCATGCAGAAGCATTAAAAAATACTAAAACACTTGAATAGGACATTAATGCAATCGTTTGATCAAGCACGACCCAATGCTTTGGTAACTAATTTTTTTAATATATGAGATTTAGTTGCAAAAAAGGAGCACAATGAAATAACCTTCACTTGCATTTGCGAAATGAGTTATGACTTTGAAAATTGGATAGCAAATTAGTTATGGATATTTGCTTTGTACACAATAAAAGTCTCATCACAATGATAATATAGTATTTCGTCAAATGCTTTTTTTTAAAGCTTGGAAATTCTAATTAAAATATGTTTTATAGAAATTAGTCGCTATATTAAAAGCAATCCAAGATCCAACCATTGCATGATGGATTAGAATTTATTGGTTACAAAGCACGTACTAGTCGTAAATATTCAAATGCTATGATGGCAGTACCGATTTCAATAACGTAGACTACGTAGTTTATGTGTATCATGCAGGTTGCATGCAGGTAATAAAATATGCATGAGATATAAGCCACCTAACCAACTGGATCAAATTAATATATTATAATATATTAAAATTGTTGAATGATCATTAATTATCAAAATCTAAGTTGATGATACCGACATCAAATGAAATGGTATTGCGAATTTGACACTTGAGATGAGAATTATTTTTGGAGTTAAAAAAAGCAGATTTTCCTTTAGTTTTTTTTTTAGAAAAAGTTCAGATAAAAATAGTTGTTTTGATGTTTACTACACACATTCTCTGATTTTGCAACAAGCGACCATTTTCCATTTACAGAGGCTTAAAGCTTTTCTTTCGGGTTAGCTTTGAATTAGGAATTTGAACGACCAAATTGCACTCAGACAGATACATTTAACTGACCGAAAACCGACAAATGTATGAGAGTATAGTATTGGCTCCTATCTTAGTTCCTTGAAATGTTATACAGCCAGCCTGCAAACAAGCCTACTTCCAAATGTTTCATAAATGTCCCAAAATTCTAGATCAAATGAAAGTATGCACATCAAGAATTAAGAGCACCCTGTATAAAGAGGAAGTGGTAGGGAAAATAACAGGAATTTACAAGCAGTTTCCAGAGACCCAAAATGATACCCTTATGGTACCTCACATTCCCATGTTAGTTTTCCTTAGAACTGGTGAAGCTGGGCAATAAAACTCCCCCTTCCTTTATGTAATGGTTACAAAAAGTATCAGTTACAATTTAAAACAAACTACCCACAAGCAATTTTCCTGGAGAAACATTTACTGTTAATTACCACTTCATGTACAGTTTTTCATTCTAAACCATTCTAAATTACGCAATGGGAAACAGTTCACATTGGATGATGGAAGTTAATATAATGCAAAACTACGAATTAAACTTTTTGTACACTCTGTAGCAAATAAAATGTTCAAGCTATAACAACGTAGTTAATCAACAATGTTGTTTACGACTTTGTATAATTATTCAATGCATACTTTTGACGAATTAGCAGGATAATAACTAACGAAAAATGAAAATTTATTTAATTACTTTTTGCCTTGTACATGCCACTCCCCCTAAAGAAGCTTCAAAAAAAGATAAGCTTTACAATCACATCATATTGTAATCAATCAATGTACGTAAGATCCACATATACAATCTAAGTAAAGCATCGCTATATAGATCTCCAGAAGAATATATTTTGGAAATTCGTACAGAAGATATCTGTGATTGTTGTTTTGGTGGTTAATATGATGAGCACGTGTTTCTCGTACATGTACCTCCACCATACCTGACATTAAATCAACGGTACATTCACTCGTGGAATACATTTTCATTCGTGACTGTTTTAGGAAAGATGAATTAATATCGGAAATGCATCTTACCAAGATCACGTTGCCAAGCTTCAGTCAAATAGTTGCGTTATAACACCGCGGGCATGATAAGATGGTTGCGCAGCACTGGACGCCAGCAAAAGAAGCACAACCCAGAAGAAAGTTCGCCGCGCTATTTCATCATCCAAGAGGCAGGGCCAATTCGAAATTTCACAGCAACGCTTTAAGCATCGTGAAATGATGACAGTTTTATCGAGAATTACATTAGCGATAATTTCTGAAAAAACGCTTGCTCTTTAATTTATTTTTGCAAGTACTTGTCCGCACAATTCCACTTCTGCAGTTCCATTTCATTTAGATGCGGCTTATATACAATTATATAACATTATAATCATGAACTAATCGTCAAACCACAATAAATTCTTGTTCTACAGCTGTCTAACCAATTCCGTCATGGTAAGATAAGTCACATCTCACACGCGGTAAAGTTACATTAGTCATAACCTTCGAATAAATGAATTTATACATTTATAAACAATAGGAAATCCAAATCGTATCGTTACATAATTAAAACACGTCTATCTGACGCCAGATGGCGATATCATATACGCTCCCACCGGATAGGCACAGCTGCAATCTTCTTTCAGCGTAACCAGGCAAATGTAAGCGAATATGTTCTTTAGTTTACAGTAGCTTGTCAACCTATTTTTTGCGCTTGTTTATGCCTGGACTAATTATTATAGGAATCTTAGCTACTGCTATCGTGAACGGTCATCATTCAGATTCTGTGGAAAGTTGGTGAATCTTACCAATTATTAAGGGTTCAAAACCTGGGTTAACCCAAAAATAGATTGATTGAAACGCTTTCTTCAGTTGTAAAAATGTTCCGTTGTGAAATGTGTAATTTGAAGAAACACGTCTATTTGTGTTTTTTGTTGTTAATGTTCTGTTGCTGTGTATATTGCGCGGAAGACCCAAAAAACGAAAAACCGGCCTGGGCCAAGAAGGATATTAGGGACTACTCAGATGCTGACATGGAAAGGCTTTTGGACCAGTGGGAGGTAAATGCGTTTTGTTTAATTTGAGCATTTTGCATTAACAATTTATAAATGATAACACTAGATTTTCTGTTTCCAGGAAGGGGATGAACCCTTGGAAGAAGATGAATTGCCTGAACATCTGAGGAAACCAGCTAAGTTAGATCTGTCTGGGATTGACCCCAGTAACCCAGAGTCATTGTTGAAGTTGTCTAAAAAGGGAAAAACTCTTATGGTGTTCGTCACGGTAGCAGGTTATTAAATATTTCTATGTACATTAATTAATTTACCATGGAGTACAAATACATTATTATTGGATTAATATATTATTGTACAGTTCTGTCATATTCTGTGGAATATTTGATGTGCTGTGATCATAAACCCTATAATGGCCAAATATAAAAAAATAATTGTAATAATTAAATGCTACATATATCAGTAGCTTGTCTCGATATGACTACGATATAAATATGATCGTTATATTTAAAACAAAACGACATATTTAGTATTCTTTAAAAAACTTACGTTTCAATATTTTTACGAAGCCTGAGCCACCCACAATAGTAAACTTCCTGTTATTTTCCTATGTGGATAATATGATGAATGTGGTCAAAAGTTGCTGAAAAGAGTCTGACAGAAGATGACATTATTTTTAAGGAAATCCACCAAAAACGAAACTGGAAGAAATTACAACATTATGGCAGTCAAGCTTAATGAATAATCACATCCAGACTGACAGGTATCACAAGAGATAATCAATCTTAGACTTTGTGTTCTGCTCAGAACCCATCATTCATATCGAGGAATTTTAATAAATTATTCTATTTTTAGGTTTGTCATTGATGACAGTAGAGCCATATTTATGTTCAAGGATGGTGCACAAGCTTGGGATGCTAAAGATTTCTTAATTGAACAGAAAGAGTGTGAAGAGGTAGTCATAGAAAATAAAAGCTATTATGGCAAATATAGCAAAAAGGTATAATATCAGTATAACTTTTAATTTAAAAATACCCATATTATCATTTTCCTTAATATAAATTCAATATCTCCTTCAGGAATCTCCAGAGGTGAACGACAAAAGCAAGAGGCCAGCTAAAGAGGACTTGTGATATAACTTGAAATTATTTGGATTTCATATTTTTTTCAATAAACATTTCTGCTATAAAACATGCATTACAGCATACATATAACGTGTCTAATGTATTTGTTTTTCACATGATTTAAAATAATTGTATTACCAAAGGTTACATTGCTACATTGTGAAAACAAAATTTATAAAGGGCTACTTAATTTATTTAGAAAAAAACAACAACCTAATTTCAACACTTCATTGTTTGAGGGTTAACTTCCCTTTAAGTACAATTTATAAATGTTGACAAAATTTATGTTCTCAGTTGAAAGCAGCAGCTGTTAATGTTTCCAAGACTGGAAACTTGCCCATGTCCTCCAACTCGGAAGACAAATTCCTCTTAAAAATTCATGAAATTCTGCAGCTGCATTTAAATTCAGCAGAGCTCCTTAACATTGTGCAGTGGGAATGTCAAATATTAAATGTACATAGAAGGAATTTGAATCATTTAACAGTTTAGCAGATTATTTTTTCGAAACCAGATTTTTCTAAACTAGTTGAGAAAATTCCTTGATATTGGCCATTGTAAATCAGTAGTTAGTAACTAAAAAGTTTGTATGTAAAACCAGTGTAAAGCACCTAGTAATTTAACTGCTTACCAGTCATTTCACCAGTTTTGCCACTTTGCCAAAATGTACAAGAACAAATAAGAAATAAAGTTTATGGAATATGTGGTAAATTACATTTGAAGTGCTAATATTACAAGTTACTGATTTAAAGTTATTGAAAACCTCATTGAACAAAAAATAAAACTTTAATTTTATCAACATCATAAACACACTATCAGTCATTAAAAGTTTATTAACTAGCATACTGGTGAATTGATCTCACAAGCAACCTATTTTGTGACAAACTTTAGTTCAAGAACTATTCCTAATGAACTGTGACCCTAACTATGCGATTGATAAAAGTATGTTAAGCTTTGTTAGTAAGCAATTGCCAGTGAGTTTGACTATGAGCTGGATCTCCTAATGCCTCTAAGTAACGAATTTTCGAGCCGACAACGTTCCGACATTTTTAGCCAACCGGGAGCAGAAATTACATTTTTTAAATGGAAAACAGTTTATTATTGCAAAATGGACAGAGGAAGAAGAAATTGTAATACAGAGCATGGTGGGAGGGGATATAAGCTGAAAAAAGGAATGGTCAAACACGAGACAAAGTGACCTAGAAGTTATATGATGCACCCGATGAGCTATTAACAAGTTTAGGTTACATATTCTCTTTTGGTCTCCTAGCATGTGATTACCAGCCAAGGACCAACAACGTCCCGGATCAAGCAGCATTTTCAAGTACAAAAATATGTAAATTTCTGTAAACTGCGGCAATAGTGAAAAGGAAATTTACAGGCGAATTCGTTTCGGCCAAAATGGCCACTTTTTTTAGAGGAATAAAACCATCTCGATAAAAATTCATTAATTTGTACTGATGGCATGAACGATAAAACAATTTTTTCGCTAGTAGCTATGTAGAATATGCAACCTTGGCCGCAACGGCCTCATTGTTTTTACTTACAGCATATTTTGTCTGTACACGACTACAACAAACTATATATAAAATTACACGCCAGTTTTCTTCACAAAAGAGATGGCCAACGCTACGTTTTAAAATAATACTCGAGAGTCAAAAACAACAGCAGCAGCGGAGCGATGGGCACGGACTGCTGTCAGAGTTGCAAGAAAGCATCAGGCTCCGTTTTCGTTCGGAGCCCCACTCGTTTGGGTGAACTGCACTCGGGAATAACGAGAAATCTTGCCGATTTCTTTCTCGGGAACCTAGCCCGTAGATTTATGAAGGTGAACCAATGACTCTGTAAACAGTTTCTCGATCCTACTTAAGAAGTCCACTTTGCTCCTTGCACAGATCGGGCGAATTAAGGTAATCCATCTACAACAATCGATACCGGTTCGTTCCAACGTCTTTTAGACAGATGGGATTGGACGGTCCTTGCAGACCACATCCTTTGATTGAATGCAGAATTTCGTTGGCACGTACGTTTCAATCGCAACACAAAAAGGAGATTCGCTCGTCCCTTTTGCCTCTCCCGACTTCGGACTGTTTTAATGCATTTCGGCATGCGTAGGCACATCCAGTAGTGACACATTTTGCATCTCGATCATATCATCGTGGTAATACGTCATTGGCCACGTAGGTAGAAGACTTAAGAAAACAACCGACACGAGGCGAGATATTAACACAAGGCAAAACAGCACATCCCTGTCACGAAGATGCATTTCTCCGCGGCGTCACAAATTGCCTCGACCGGGGCTAACCGGCACGCTGTCACCGGCAGCGGGAGATTAGATCGCATTATTGCTTGGGCCAAACCGTTCACGAGGCCTTTTCTACCCACTCTACGCGATACCGTTTAAAGGGATGATAAGGCGGTCTGTTGGGGTCATTGTCACAATTTACCTTGGTGTGGTTGGCAATTTGTCCCTCGCTACGTCCCATTAGCCACTCTGTGCAAACACCCTGCTGAGCATTGTCCACGTGCATTTCGCACCAGTTACGATGCCAATTAACAAACTTATTGGAAAGCTTCGTAGAGATTTTCTTGTGACACTGAAAGAGAGCAAAAATAAACCATCATTGATATGCTATATTTTAGAAAAAGGTTCATTAATGAAATTTCACAAGACTAATTCTAAAGGTTTGTGAAATCCTGAAGGAGATCATTGTTACAAATACCTGTTTTGCTCGCTTTAAAGCCATCCTCTTATATAGGTAGCTTTCACTATTCACCACAAACACCATTTTAAAAGAGTTCAGATTAAATTTGCACTGCGTATCATCGAGCACTTCCATATCAGCTTCACCAGAATGCCCCATGCTTGAAGACAGGCGTTTATCGTCTTCCCTGGATTCCTCGTCACTTTTCTTAGAAAGCATCTCGTCCTTTTCTTGCTCATGCTGAGTTTTTGTCCGCTGCCTCCATTTTCGAATATTCCTAGTGCCAAAATCATACAACGCATAAGTTTACGTCTCACCGATCAACGAAAATACAGACTAAAAAAAGCACCATTGCCACACAAACATACCTCGGTAAAAATATGGGCTTTTTCGATAGCTGATCTTTGAGTTCATCGGAAATTATGTCGCCTTCAGACACATACTTTTCCACATACTCTGACCACTTCTCCACCTCCACGGGGTCTTCGGAAGCATCGGACTCCGTATCAAGTAGTTCAATTGTAAGTTTACAATCAGGCTTGCACTAGAGATGGTAACAATGACATAACATACAATTTTAATTATCATGAACCATGTTTTATATGTAATATTAGCAGAGATGTATGGATGTAATTCCAGCATGCAAACAATGTATACATTCCTATATAGTATTAGAACAGCGCTACTCACAATTGTGATTTTGTAACAATTATCTTCGCCCATTATCTGTTCAAATTTCTTTAGATATGCTGCTTCAGATGCTGCCCTTTGTGATGATGTTGCTACGAGCCCGCCCGAAGCGGAGTTCTTTTGCTCTTCCAAAAATAACTCTGTACACTGAACGCATAGTTCGTCACCTGCAATGTGCTGTAGCTGAAACACCGCAAAACATTCCTTATGTTAGTAACAAAGCAATATTCAAATAAACAGAAAAGCGTCCGCAAAACCAGAACCAAGATTCTAACCTGCCGCACAACGTTCTGCACTACTTTATCCAAGGTAAATGCAATAAAAGCATGTATGCCAAACATTTCCCGCAAGGTATCCTCGTATGCATTACTTTCCATGTTGCCGTCGAGAAGATTCTTGACCATATCCAAAAATGCTGGATAATATTCCTCAACTTCGATTTCATCTACAATTAAGAATTACATCAATTTCTTTTGGGAATTCGTGAAATGAAGTTTTTGATAACTTGGGAAAGGGCGTCCCTTACTTTTTGGTTTTAGCCTAAGCGCAACTGCAGTGCTGTCCTTTCTATCCTTTCGATCTTTTGCTTCGTCTGCAGCAATTATGACAGCCCGCTCGTAAATCTTTGTTAATCTTTCGCATAAGATTTGATGTAATCGAAAAAACAGATACCAGTTGTTGTTGACGAAAAACAAGGTGTATGCTTCATCCTAAGCAGGAAAAAAAAAGCATTTGTTACAAAAAGTAGAAATACAGTTACCTCTATCAACACGATTGGAGAAAGAAACAAGACCTGATAAATATATACATAAAAAGTGTGAGGGGGACTACCTGTTACAACTTGGGCTATTGCTATAGAATACTACCAGATTTTCACTATTGCTAAGTCACAGTTTAATAACAAACTTCTTATTTGGAACCAAGTTATGGATTAATACACCTAAAATAAAATGAAGAACAACACTCACATGGCTGTCATATCCCAGTCTTTCTTTGCAGCATTTGTCATTGTCTGACATGTCACCATTTTGCAACGATAGAAGAGTATTACTGGTTTCCAACTGTTGCTGTTGTTGATCATGTTGCTGCTGTTGTTGTTGTCGCCCAGATTTGTCATCATTCCTGTCATTTTCCTTAAACTGCTCGTTGCAATCTACGCTGTTTTTTAAATTTGCAGAGGGCGGATTTTCAGATTCATTCATTTTTGGTGCCGCATCACCGTTGTTCTCTTCACCATCTTCCATATCTAGAAATGAATGCAATCTTTAAAAAAATGCTACACGATAAAAAAAAAGATCAAGCAAACAAAAATATACTGCATTACCTTCATCCTCTTTCTCATCATCCGATAGATCTTGCCGCGGGTGAAAGAACAAGTCAGAGACAAACTGGCGTACAAGCTGCTTGATTTTTCGTTTGTCATCTTTATGGATGCCTGGTTGCCTTTTCACATGGTGAATAATTAAATTGGATGCATCATCCAGGACAGATTTATCCTTGTAATAGAACGTGATGTGGGAGCCGCTGCTAACTTCCCCGGTGCCTTCTTCTGCTTGCTCATGACGCTGTAAAAATAAACCATTCAGTTAACAAGAGGTTTGGATGACCGACAATATATAAAGATGCGTTTCCACGTGAGAGAAGCTCTCCATAGCAGTTCTCAATGTAGCACACACAAAAATATGCGTGCTACTTTTTGAGAGCTGTCACTGATAGCAGCTCGCAAAATACTCGAGATGCTCATGTTTAGGGTTTTTTAATGTTTAACGCTAAGTTTGGGAAATTTTGTGGAATACGACATGTGAAGAGTGACTCACGTAGAAACGCACCTTAAGGATTTTTGTTCCGTGCATATGTTATACTTACTTCATCATATAGTGTTTCTATTTCATTCAGAAGGCTTTTTGAACGTAAGGCTTTCACATCGTTCTGTTTGAAATTTATGCCCTGGTGATCCAGGGACTTCAAATAAAACTTTTCATTCTGATCGCGCCAGATTTTATTAAAATTCTTTTGAGCTTCTCTCCATTCTTCTTCTTTGGCTTTCAGCCTGCGTAGCACTAAAGGCACAGCAATCACCGGATTTTTCTTTAAACCATCAATAATATCAGGAGCTTTATCACCGTATATCCTGGAAGTGATCAATATTAAACTGATGAGTTAATGTAACTTTGGTATATTGGACATGGACGTCAAAACTTGCATGTACCTTCTGATTGTTCGTTGGTGTATTATTTGAGAAGTTCCACCTAAGCTGTCATCCAAACGAAATTTTGCTGCCTCCTCTGGGGACATCCGAGAAACTTTCTTATGGACACCTTCTAAGACCCTTATTGTGGCCAGGTTTGTTTCCAGAACAACATCCAACTTTATCAATATAAAACAAAAACATAGTTATGCAGCAATAGCCAATTTATCAAAACTTCTTCAAATCATATCTTGTATCTTTGCAATGTTGTGAAACACATGTGATGGGACAAACCTCAAATCTTTCATCCTCACAACGATATATGTACTCTTCATACTGTGTTTTACGTGAAGTAACAAACGTAGAATCTTCAGACCAGGAAGGAAAAGACACCCAAATATCATTAAGCACCTCCTTGCAGATAGATGTTCGACCGGTGCATTTCGGCTGTGCGTAGGTTTTCGGAAGTGCACAGTAGCTTGCACCGAGACGTTTGCATGTAGAATAATCTTTAAAAGAACAAAATGACTTAGTCGACAAAAATTAACAACATACACAAAATATGACCCAAATATATTGGAGACATACCAATATCTATGGCAAAATCCCCAGTCACTCTGTCCTGATTTGCTACTCTCTGGGGCACTGGTTCTACCATCAAACCCGTCTCTTTGTAACCCAAAAAGTCCTTGAACCATTTGAACAGCTCAGGAAATTTCCTTTAATTAAAAACTATCATAATAAATATTGTGCCAAATTAAAATATCACCATATGGTCAACTACACATACCCTAAAAATGGAGTGACTAATTGAACCAATTCACTTCTGCAAACCACTTCTTGATTGAACAGAACCAGACAACGAAGGAAGTTTTCATAAACCTCCTGACTTCGGAGGGCTTTTCGTACCTAAACAAGTGATGATACCGTCAGCAACGTTCAAACTACTCTCTGAATTAGGAAAATTGTTATCAAATGACTCACTTTATCAAAAAATGCAAACTCGTTCAGCGACCCAAACTTCCCAGCTTCAGCAAGAGTAACATCCTTGAGTGTGCCTAGTTTAGGTTTCTGTAATAAAAAAATGAATCGTTAATTTTGTATTAAAATTTGGATGACATTGGTGCCAGTATTAGTAAATTATGAAACAAAAGTACTAGGTCACCTCTACACGAAACATCATCACAGATTAGTCCTGCTAGGAGCTCATTAAGACACCAGTTTACAATTACGCCGACACACACTTACCTTGCAAGGAAGAGGACTGTCCATCACAGATGGGCGTTTAAGAGAAGAGACCACCTTGGTCTGGCCAATAGCACTGCTATTACTAACCTTATTAGGTAGCGAAAGGCCAGTAGCAGAAGGCGGTCGTTTGATTGGTAGGGCTTGCTTAGCTTGATTATTATTGCTGCCACACGTGCTACCACCACTGCTATTGGTGTTAATTTTGCTGCTGAGAAGGGGCTTCTTCACGGTTGGATGATCATTATGAACTCCTTTAGAGGACTAAAACAAAACAAAATCATGTAACTTAGAAAAATAAAGACAAAACTTCGTTAAATGTCTGGATGCCCACATTCATTCATTTTGAAATGTTACCCAAAATATTAGTCAGGGACACGTGTTAATAATAAAGCAATCAATGTGCATTCCAATATAATATAAAAATGGATTACAAGAGTTTTAGTCTAGCATGTTTTAACGCTTCCTATTCATAGAATTTAGTGAATTTTCTAAAACATCAATTGCCCAGGTTCCAAATTTGGAAATGTTCATTATTTTGTCAAATGAAAACGAGTACATTTAAATGAACATAACATACCACTTTTTTTGGTTGCTTTAAGGAATTCCAAACATCCCCCTAAAACAAAAACACGTTGAGAACACTAAAGTTACACACTTAACAAATTTAGCAATAAAAGCAAATACGGATTATGGCCTACTAATTGTGCAGCAGCCCCATTAGCATCTGGTAAAAACTGTCCAAATTCCTGTAACAGATCTTCCTGATTTTGAAACAGCTTTGCAACTTGCTGATACACTTCTGCTTCTGTCAACGGTTTGATACCAGTAGTAACCCCGTCTTTGATGTTCCGTTGCTCTTTTTGGTATGTGTGCAATATTTCCAGGAACTGCTTGTATATATCAGGCTGGCCTTGAAAACGATTCTATAGGTAAGGTCAACACACAAAAAAAGTCAAATTAAGAATACCACTGAGATTTTGGATAAATTCTATTTAAATTACACAAAAGAACAATTTCAAACGTACCTTAATTTTGTTCACATAATTGATGGCATGATTAAACTCCACAGGCTGACTTGTCTGTTGGGCCTGAGGGGGTTGTGCCTGGATAGGTGCATTCGATGGTGAATGTGAAGTAGGACTGTTAATGTAGCAATGCGTATGCAATGGGGGAGAAGGCTGGGACTGTGCAGCTGATGTTGGAGATGTATGATGGCCAGACTAGAAACAAAATGCAAATCAAAGGGTTAAGTTATGTAGTCATAATAATCCGTAGATAAATTGGGAGTGTACAAACCAGCTATAATGTCAATCATTTCTTATACCATAAAACAAATTCACATTCTGTATTTTATCAATGGAACTTCTGAGCATGTTGACATTTAATTTGAAGTTTTACACATTCATTCAAAAATAAACATGTCAAGATTCGTTATTTCAAGATAAATGCTTGGATTAACATGTTGCCTGCCAAATAATTAATTCATAGCTGGTAACCAGGGTAATGCGCTAAATATTAATGTACTCACAGGTAACAAATGTAAATTGTTAATAGTGGGCATTATGCCAGTGGGTAGGAATCACATAATCAAATGCAACTGGCATTGGCCAAAAAAGAGCAAACATTAATGTAAAACAAATTTATGATGCTGACAGTCATGTCAAGCTGAAATGTAAGCTACTGAGATTTGATAGTAGTAATTACAATATTATTCTGTTCTTAACTTGCTACCAATTTTTCATTGCATGATTTTGGTAGGATTTCCAGGTGCTACACCTATCATTGGCTTCTACCATGTTGCCATCTAAAACTACCGGTAGCACCTTGAACTCTACCAAAATTACGCAACCTTTTCGAATTTCCAATTAATTAAATTCAATATACAAATAAGAAAATTATCAATAGAAATGCCACGACATACTTTATAGAAGCATATGAAATAAGTTTTTGAATAGGTCGAAAGTTCATAATTGTATCATTGAAGCAATGACAAACATTTGGCAATACAGGCAAAATGTATGTACTATGCTAAATATAGCAAAAACTGAAAAAAGAATTTCAGATATTGCTGAATTGAGAAATAATATAATTAGTAATTTGACCTTTGCTCTTTAGATCAATTATGTAAACTGGTTAATAAGGGTGGTCGCGCAATTAAAATTCAGCCAATTAAAAAACTAATGACCTTCCACATTACAATTGATTATATGCAAATTCATTTTTAATTTGTTAATATAAATTGCATCCCCTACTGATTACTGAATCTGGCAACGAATGAAAAGTTTAAATTTATGTAATCAAGGCAACACAAACCACTGTTTCTCCACTCATTTCAGGCAAACTTATTGGATACCAAAGTTAAATCACACTGTGTCAACATGGGGATTGAAATGGGAGATGCCAATTCGAAGTAACACTGAATAATTCAAATATAAAACAAGTGTTTATTGGAAATTTAGTCCAACCCTGCCTTATGCACCCTCAGGTATATATTTAACTATTTGAACAACTCTGCTCTTGCTGATGTCAGAAATGTATTTATTACCTTCCAGAAAACAAAAACAAATTTACCTTAACTGGGAGAGAACTGGGCTGATGACTATGGGCATTTGCAGTTGGAGGCGCTGGATGTAAAATAGTAGGATTTAATGAGCCAGGCATGGATACATTAACCTGCTCATTAGCTTGCACTTCTATTTTATACCCGGGAGGAAGAAACGTGTTGAAGCCAACAATAAGTTCAGGATGGCCTTTGAAAAGGTGAGACACACGAGCAATGACGCCAGGTGTATCAATACTGAAAACAAAGGAATCCATCATAAGTAAGACTTCAAATTACTACCAAAGACAAGATTTAGGATATACACGTGATCATGCAAAACTAATACTAAATAACAAGAAAAAGCATTTTGCAATCTGCAAAGAAAAAAAAAGTTAGTTTAAACTTTGTTAATAAGAAAACTTCTGGATTCTCAAATTATTCTGGGAGCAGGGAGCAGATAGGTTTTTATCAGCACATAAATGCTGTGTTCTTCCAAGAACCTTTTCAGCTCCTGAACATCGTTTTAGAGATCAAATTTACAACAATTCGTATATTTGGTTTTTTTTCATAAATTTAGCCTTAATTTATAACTACAAACAGACCAATATTTGCTGCCTCCATGGATTAAACAAATCTTGTGTTTTCTACTGAACGTTGATGTCCTTAATCCATGGCAGGGTTTTCAGCCTTATCAGCACATTGCACACTGAATAAGGAACTAAAATATCAAGGCAAACCAAAAATTTTAAGTTTTTACTTTTAGAAAACCTGTAAATTAACATAAAATTGGAATTTTTAATTCCTCTACCAAACTTTTGCGGCACACCATTTATAAATTACCCATAAAACTTGAATTTAAAATGATGGCAGCATTCACACAGACTGGAAAACAATGAAAAAATATTAACACAAAAATAACCAACTACATTGAAATCAGTAAGTGGGAAAAAAAACAAAAAACCAAGTGACTAATAACACCAAATATTAAAAAAAAAAAAAATTCCCTTTGGAAGACTGGGTTGTTAGACAATTCCAAGGAGACCTAGTGACAATAGATTCTCAAAGAATGTCATGGAAAGTAACATACAAATAAGTGATTTACCTCTGCGATTTGAACTCTTTCATGATATCCAAAAAATCATTGTAAACCTGTGGCTGGTTCCCGAACTTAAACTTGACTTGATCTAAATAAGATAACGCATCCTCCACTTTAAGCCGCTGAAACTGCTGTTGCTGCTGCTGTGGTTGGGGCGGCCCTATTGCAGTGTTCGAGACGGTAGGTGACTGGTGCAATGTCGGCACTGCATGTGCATGATGCAGGTGTATCCCTGCTGTATGCCCTGCACCAGACAGACTAGGGCCACCTTGAGAGATGCCCGACGTCATCTGATAGCTCGGCATCGGGAACTGTAAACTACTTTGCATGCTCTCCGTTTTAACCACTTCGGAGTAATTGTGGCTAGGAGGCTGACCTGCAAACAGAAATGTGTCATTATAAATATGGTAACTACAAACGTCTCATAAAATCCTCACTTTTACAGGGTTGTAGCACTTTATTGAAAAGCTCCTCCTGTTTAAGATATTCCAAAACCATTCAGAATTTAATCATCGAATCCTCAAATATGAATTTACAATAAACAGTTTTTATAAGCGTTCAATTTATTTTTGTGCAGATTTCCTTGATTTCAACATAGTGTAACAACCCCGTTCAGCAACTGCCAGAAAATCGCCTGGCATAACTCCCCATTCCTTAATACAGCAGTATTATTTAAGGCTAGATAAAGGAGTAATGAGCGTAGAGTGCCTACCTCCACTGTTTTTAAATAAGTGGCCAGGGGCCGGAACAATATGAAAATTCCCCCCTGCCTCCTTCCCTCTACTACGCTGTGGGGCACCAAAAGTACTGCTTACAATGTCTTGATTATCATCAAGACGACGTTTCATGCTTCAGTCACATCGAGGCTGAAATGCAGTATCGAACAGAAATTTCAGGACGTATTCATGAAAGCACAAGACACCATTATTCCTTTTTAAATAGAGAAATTTCAATTCTTAAGTAATTCTTAATTAATGAATTCACCAGGAAAACTGCACATCAAAATCATTCTTTTTTTTTTTGTAAATCAAGATGATAGATATTTTAACAATTTTGATTACCTTACCATAATAAAATTGACAAAACGATGTATTTTAAAAGATTTACCTGGCATTTGTCACAAAGTTGATGAAGCTTATTGCTTTTCTTTAAACCTATTCAAGATAAAAGTACAATTAATATTGACCTTTTCAACACATACTCTTTAAATTACAAGATTATGCATAATTTGAATGTGGGAATATTATTCCCAAGTTTTCTGCCAGCCTGACTACTCTTATTTGTAAAATGTTCTCAGATGATCACATTAATACCAAGATTGTTTACTTCCTGAGCACAGCATGCATGTGCAGCAATAAGTCCGCAAGTTGCAACCTGACTCCAACAGTGCAAACTTTGAAGCCAAACAGACATTGGCGATGTTCATTTATCAAAAGATTAAAATTTGTTGACAAGCTGATTTTATGCATTTTTGACACATATCCCTCTGCCTAATGCACACATACATTTTGGAATCATCGCTGAAAATGAATTTGAATTCTGTTCTCATTTAGCATTAATGCTGCGTAACGGTTTCAAAAGGTAGGTTGAACAGACAGCTATCTACCCCATACTTAACGGTGTTAAGGTCATTTCAGGTGACCGACCTAAAGTATCTGTACACATATAATACTCTTTGTGAACACTTTTTAAAGATAATTCATTATGATTATTAAAATGTTGTGCATAATGAAATCTAACAAAGGAGTTGGTAACCGCAGATTTTGACCATGTAGAAGTAACTTTCACTAAGTTCATGTTCAATAATATTCTCCTGTAATAATTATAACCATAATTATGTCATAGGAATAAGTAGGGCAATTGTTTAACAATTTACATAGACTTTCCTCCAATAATTTCAAGATTTACATTTTTCCCACAAGAATATTTGGTAATCTGTTATATTTCAGCATTAGGTCAAAGATTACTATTCTGTCGGTGCCTTAAACGAAGCCTGGGAACAATTTTAAGACAGGTTTTAGGACCTAAAGTTTAATCCTGAGTTATAATCAAGTCCAGACCTTCAAATGCATTTAGAAATTACTTAAGAAATTATGGTACGACCTACCATCACGTTTGCGGGGGGGAGGGGGTAATTTTCGAATTTTTTCAATTTAAAAGATTGATCAGTTATTATCTTGCACAACGAGGTGTCACACAAAACTTAAGGTCACAGAAATGAAGATAACCGACCTTAAGTAAATTACATTCTAGACCTTTCAATTGTAATACATTCATTCTTTATTGAATAAACCTGAATTTGGCCCAGGATAAAGGTACATATGCCACCACAGGCAAAATCTTGACAGACTTATTTCATAAATTTCCGTTCAAGAATTACCACCAAGATATTTTTCACAAATTAATAATTTCGAAAAGTTAGAAGCGAAACGCGCACGTTTAACTTTTTTTTTCGTTTAAAGTTTGCCTTAACCATGAACTTCTTTCTCGCATTTATGCACATAATGTGAAAGGATCTTTTCGAGACTAATGTTTCCAGACGATTAAGGATATCATGCAAGACGTGAAACAAGAGAATGAATAGAATTGGCCGTGATTTCCTACAATAAAAAACGCATTCCGATTAATTATTAACGTGGACATGTCAGCACGCTTAACTTACGTTTTAGCCCAGTTTGACGTAACAAAACAGCCACTAGATCAGCTGGTGAAGTAAATGTCTCAATGTCCTCTTAATTTCAAAGACGAGTCTATGGTGACGCAGGAATGCCCCAATGCAAAGTGCCCTAAACCTTCAAGTTCAGGCAAGTGGGGTAGGCGCAAAACGCGAGCACGCCACGCCGTGCGTTGCACGTAGGCTTACGACAGAAAGGCCGACAAAACACGCAATACCCATTACATTGGTGGGCCTAGGAAAATTGGCTTTTTCGGAGCAGTTCGGGGCCGCGAACGATCAGAAAGTAGCCGATGATGGCCAACCACAGTCCCAGTTCCGAATCCGTCAAGGTGAGAGGTCGAGATCGGAACATTCCGACAAAAGATCGTCGGAGAATGTTTTGGCGGTAGACTCGGGACTCATGAATGCCAACATGGCTGCGACGGCAAGCCAAACAACAGGCAAGAGAGAGGAGGGGATCCCACGGCGAGCACACGCACGCGCACGGCCGAAGCTACGAACACACGCACTTGGCGAACGGCGGGAGAGTTTCACGAACGCGGTTATTTCGATAACGACTTTGGTTGAACGCGACGTCCAATTTTCTTTACTACTTGAAAACACAATCGAGTTGGAGAAGAGAAATTTCCTATTTCCAGGCTGGATTTCACTTAAGTTTTGCCCCTAAACGAACGCCCCTGACATGGTATCTTCCACTCGCTACCTTCAACCCCAAACTAAAATGGAATCGCCGGAGACCCACAATCGAAATTAGTCACCGAAAAGCTTATTAGGACCTAGCATCTCGATTTTTTTACCAATAAAAGGAAGGCGAATAGAGTCGTCTCGTTCCCATCTACACTGTTTTCGCTAGGCAGGAACAACCTTTGGAAGAAGGAAAATGGAAATGTAGACTTTACTGTCACGACTAATAAGACACCAGCCAAGTCGTTCCATTTCGAAAATTTCAGGTCGTTTAAAAACTAAATTTAACGATTTGAAACGCGACGGGAGAATAGTCTTCTACGCCACGCAGACAGTAGCCATGCCAATTCTTCCCGTAATTAAGTACTAAGGGCACTTCGTGCTCAACCTACGTTTGAATTAAGGTCAGTTTTGGCTGAAAGCATAGCTAGGACGAGTCCATCTGCCACCAACGAAACTTCTTCGGAGAGCCAAAACGTAAATATTTTTTAGCTAATAATGCGTACAAACTAAAGAGAATTCCAGGGAATGTTAGCCGGATTGCTCACGCTAAACGACATTACGAATCGACAACCAATAAATCTGACGTTAAGCAAGATTCAGCTGGTTTAAAATGGGGGAGACTGTGATCAGATGGTTTACCTGCCGCCCGTTATCCCCGTGAAAATAATGACATTTGAAACATCGCTGCTTGTCCGGCTAATCGACTGACGACAATTAAACATACGGATAGATAATCATAAAGGAAATCTGGAAATATTTACCTGCTTAAAATCGCCGATGATTCCGATATAAATAGATTTTCAAGCGTAAGTCGACGGTTCACCTCCATGAATGTTTTCACCACTAAAATTTAGAATCTCGTGACGTAAATGTTTTGAAAAATTTGAACCAATAACGATCGTCGATACATATCACATGGGATACGCCCATCGGTAATGTGCTAAATCGGTGTAAATGATAATGGTACTAGGTTGTTGTTTATTAATTTTTAAGACGATCAAAGATTAAACAGCTATGAAATATAGGTTGATAAGATGACGACTTCTTCGCCATGGATGTCCTACTCGAGCGGATATTACCGTAAATCGCCTGTATGATCTACTGTATGCTATGTACAGAAATGCACACTAGTGCTTATTGGTCAAATTTAAGGCTCTCGGGTTGAAAGGTGTTTTTTTATTTATCTATCACTCTATCTTCATATTTCGATTTAAACTTTAAATTTTTACTCACTGAAAATTTGTTATAGGTATTATATACAAGTCGCATTCCCTTGCATTTTGAGTATCTTTTCTATGGTATTTAGCACAATATGTAACAAAATAAGTTTAACTTCAAACATACACAAATACATCATCAATACAATAATTTGTGTATGTTATCAATACTCTGATAAACAATCTTTAATAAAAATATTTACAAGTAAAATACAAATTGCTTAAAATCCGAACAAAAATATACCCCTTTGCTAGCTGCAGTGTATAGCATCTCAACGTCCTTTAAACAGAGCGTCGTCTAGCCTTTTTCACTCTGGAATGTGATGGTGCTGGAAAACATGTCGTGATTCGTCTGTTTCGACATTTCGAGGTAGTTTATTTCTTCTTTTCAGATAAACGATGAAAAAGTAAATTATAAAGTTTATTTGATATGCATGATTCTTCTGATTTATGCATCTAATAACTTATTTAAAATTAGTATGGAAAAAACACGTAAGTTAATTGGGTGTGTCATGACAGGGTTCAGTGAAATATGGACGTGTCTCATAACGAAGCAATATAGTGTTTGGGGTGCATTACTTCAGACGTTAGATAAAAAATATGCTTGTTTTGTGGGTTTATAGTTGTAAAGTAGGTTTTATTTATGCATAAACAATTCCTAAATGCATGATTTCAATGTGCTTAGCAGGGCCAGTTCTTAAAACTTATCAATACTGAAAACCGGCTAGATCTATAGCTATTGCAATTAATGTTTGACGTTTATATTGTAAATTAATCTACTTAACCTTATACTTTTCAACATTTATTAGAATTCAACTTTCATAATGGGAGCATATCTTTAAGATTTACCAGAAGAGAACGAATTTCTCAAATCAATCCTTTCTGGAATCAGTTGTTACCATTTTCCTTTGCTTCTCCTAAATCAAGATTTCTTTCATGTCATTTCATTAAATAGAATTATAAACCTGCTGGAAATATTGTGTTGTTTTCATCTTTAGTGTCAATTATAGATTATTGGAGGAATGTACACAGTCGTTATTCAAAACTTGCTCATCAATAACCTTCAAACTGGAAATGTGTGTGCCCTTTTAAATATACACCCATACTTCGCTTTACAGCCAAGATACGTTGGCCATAATAAAAATCAATTCTTTCTGCATTGTGATTTTCATGACATTTTTTCCTCTTAAACTAAGTGTTAACCATAAGTTGTTTTATTGTTAGTCAAATCCGACCTTGTTTGTGCAAATTGGGGTAACCTTCCACATTTTTCAGCCACTTTCTATAATTACAGCATTTTTTTTTTACTGTAAATCGAAAAAGTGCTATAATTAAAAAAGGCCATACACTTGGCTATGGCCATGGTAACGTACTACCAGAAGAGAACAAAGCCAATCTAGCAAGTCAAAAGTCTTTTATTAATTCTAGTGCTCACCAATCATTGCACAAAATGAGAAATCTGTGCATAATAATAAAGCTATCCACAACATTGTAAGCATTTCCAAATGAAAATTGTTAAAATTTAGTAATGACAACTGATAATCTTCAATACATTTTCTTATTCGTACTAGACCCTAACAAATTTTACGTGGCACACCAAAAGAGCCCTTTCTTCAATGTCTCTTGGGGGATTGTTAAGTATTGGTAGCAATCAGGTCAATACAGTATAAAATGACAAGAATGAGGGAGAGTTTGTATCAAGGAACAAGCAGTCGTTAAAATAAATAAATAATAATTCTGGTATTACTTGCAGGACAAGTACTTGCACACCAATTGCGGTCTAAGGCTGGAGGCAGCGAACATTAACGGCTGCCGCTGAAACAAAAAAAGATGGAAATTAGGGTTATCACTTGCATGCTAATTTCTATGTGAAAGTGCTGGTCATCCCAAAAGCCACATGATATCAATCAGGGGGTCCAAGGAATGATCTTCAATGGTCATTTCTTTTGCCCAAGCATAGATATCATGGGTAGAAAAGGACCCAACATTTTCGAAAACCTGATCACTAAGCTTGAGATTCTTGAGTCAAGCTCATAGTCAACTATGTGTCTCGCAATGCAATTGTCTATGCAAATCCCAGAGTACTCTAATGGTTCGTCGATTACGTCAATACTTTCCCAAGCAGACTATCAAGAACGAAAAAAGACAACTGGCTCCAAGAAGGCAAAATCTAGGAAGGAGGCTCCCAAACCCACAGGTCTGAAGAAATCAGATGCAAAGAGAAAGGATCCCAAAAAGAATGACCCGAAAACAAAACCAGTACAGAAACCAAAATCAACAAGAAAATCCTGCAGATTGGGACGCTGTACCACAGACTAAATAAAAAAATTGACATGGTTTAAGTAGTGACCGCACCCAGGCTCCCTTCGTCATCACATAGTACTAAATACACCCCACTAAAAGTACATTAGAGCCTTAGAGGACCCAGCTCAACTGGCCGAACATTGGAGGAAAAATATACAGCTGTCCCCGTAACAACCTCCACCAGCTACATACACCCGAAATCAGATGATTCCAACTATGAAGCATGGAAGTTTCTTACCAAGTTCGACAAGCCCGGTAGTAAAAAAAAGTGCTACTACTGGTGTGCAGTGAAATCTAAGCACTACTAAGCATTGCTTTCACTGGCATCGAGCATACCCGATCCCGCCAACTAAATGCCTGACTTCTGTGCCAAAGAAGCCACCCTGTAGCACCCACGGCTCAACCCGGGACCTGATGGACAACATGGTACAACACTTTCTCCTGCCATGATCGGACAGAGGGGAGTAAGAAGACAACAGAATCTGCGAGCATCCCAGCAATTCTTTAATTGTTGTGAAGTTAAAGTATGATGTATTTACGTTTACCATCTATTTGATTTTTCTATAGGTACTGTTAGTTTTGTCCTTTAGTGATGCTTGCGATTATAATTTTCTAAGTATAACCTAAAGTTGTTTTTTATTCCCGCAATCTTCTTGTTGACAGGTCTGCCATTTTATGATTTCGCCTATACATTTTATTTTATATGTACTTTCATGGTACTTGCCAGAGTAAACTCCGAATTTCCCACATTAACAGTAAAAATATCTCCCACACATTCTTCCAACTATGGATTTCTTTGGGGGAATTTGCAACAGGAAGTTGAAGGCTTGAGGAGGTGCACATCAATGGCAGCTGCTGAAACTAAAGAAATATGGAAATTAGGTGTAATCACTTGCATGCTAATTTCTATGTGAAGGTGTTGGCGTTTCCTAAGGATACATGATATCAATCCAACTATGCTACATAGCACTCTGCTTTACATATCGAGCATAGCCAATAGTGATTGCACCCTCCTTGTGCAATATATGCAATTATGCAAATCCACTTTCTGGTTGGCTGCAATCACCCTTCAGGGTTGACTAAAATAACAAGGCACACGATTATTTAAGGGGATGCAATGGGCAAAGGAGAGGTTGATTAGCTGGTCTCAGGGGAGATAAGATGATAACAGGAGTTACTCCTGTGGCTTATCTTTTTTAAGAATGTAGGGAATTACTATAAAACTAATCAAACCATGATATTGATTACCCTAACATTGCACTGTAGCGAATTTCAATGTCAGGTCGGCTAATCCGCCACCTATCTTTCGAATTAAATACCTTGTAATCCAGTATTGAGTGTGGATACCTTTTGGTTAGGGTGAGCCAGGCATCGGAGGATTATCGCGATTTCAGGTACGCCATCTCGAGAAATAGGGAAAGGACAGAAAAGCTGGTTCGGAGAGCCTCCTGAGATTATCAACGGACCTAAGGATCGCTCAAGGAAGCGAGAACGGTAGGATCAGGTTGGGGTTATACTCACAGTGTGTAGTGCTACACTACCTTTGGATGACCTGGCCTAAGAAACCGTGAAAAGGTCATCCTCTGAAATTAGTTTCTCGCATCCCTACTGATTATTGAATCTGACAACGAATGAAAAGTTTAAATTTATGCAATCAAGGCAACACAAACCACTGTTTCTCCACTCATGTCAGGCAAACTTATTGGATACCAAAGTTATATCACATTGTGTCAACATGGGGATTGAAAAGGGTGTTGCCAATTCGAAATAACACTAAATAATTCAAATTTAAAACAAGTATTTAATGGAAATTTAATCTGCTCTTGTAGATGTCGGAAATGTATTTATTACCTTCCAGAAAACGAAAACAAATTTACCTTAACTGGGAGAGAACTTGGCTGATGACTATGGGCATTTGCAGGTGGAGGTGCTGGAGGTAAAATGGTAGGATTTAATGTGCCAGGCTTAGATACATTAACCTGCCCATTAGCTTGCACTTCAATTTCATATCCAGGAGCAAGAAACTTGTTAAAGCCCACAATAAGATCAGGATGGCCTTTGAACAAGTGAGACACACTAGCAATGACGCCAGGTATATCAATACTAAAAATAAAAAAATCCATCATAATTACCAAAGACAAGATTTAGGATAGGTACGGGATCATGCAAAACTAAGACTAATAAATCACAAGAAAAAACATTAATAAAGAAACTTCTGGATTCTCAAATTATTCTGGGAGCAGAGATGTTTTTATCAGCACATGAATGCTGTGTTCTTCCAAGAAACTTTAATGGTTGTTCAGATCACCAAACTAATTAATCTGGCAAGTTAATATGCAAAAAAGTTAGTTTAGATTTAAACATATCCTAGTTTTCCTGGTCACTATTGCATTCCACCAAGCGAGTCAAAAACTCCTAGGAAAAACTGAGCATCAATTATATACCATTTACAAAGTAGGTAATTTTCTGTAACTCTACATTCTTATGCTGACATGATCAGCTCTTACAAAGTTCCTGAACATCGTTTTAGAGATCAAATTTACAACAATGCCCATATTTGGTTTTTTCATAAATCTAGCCTTAATTAACAGAAAATTGGAGTTTTTAATTCATCTACCAAACTTTCGTGGCACACCGGTTGAAAACTACCCATTAAACTTAAATCTAAAATGCTGGCAGCATTCCCACTGACGACTGGAAAATAATGCAAAGAATATTAACACAACAATAACTAACTACAATGAATTTAGTAACTGAAAAAAATAATTATAAAAATAAGAACAACTCCAAGGAGACCTAGAGACAATAAATTTGATTCTCAAAAAATGTCATGAAAAGTAATATATAAATAAGTTATTTTACCTCTGTGATTTGAACGCATTCATGATAGCCAAAAAATAAGTGTAAACCTGTGGCTGGTTCCTAAACTTGAACTTCAATATATCCAAATAACATAATGCATCCTCCACTCGCAGAAACTGCCATTGATCGCTCGACATCCGGAACTGTAAACTATTTTGCATGCTCTCGTTTTAGCAACTCCGGAGTAAATGTGGCCAGGAGGCTGACCTGCAAACAGAAATGTGTCATTTTAACTATGGTAAATACAAACTTGTCACAAAAAATTGTCACTTTCACAGGGTTGTAGCACTTTATCGAAAAGCTCCTCCTGTTTAAAGTATTCAAAAACCATTCAACATTTAATCATTTCACAGGGTTCCCCAACAAATAAAATATTCCACTTCCCTAACTTTTCTAGGTTTTAAAACAAATTTCCCTGACTAGCTTAAGGTCTTATGGAACCACTTCCGAATACAGCATAAATCCCATAGCTGGCGCTGAAAATCTCGGCCTATCTCGCCTGAGGCGCTTGAAGATCAATGCCACATAACCCATCCCCTAAGTTCCTATATAAGTCTACAATAAATTATTTCAAATGATCCTAGGCCCCTAAAAAGTAACAAGGGCATGTGAAGAGGGGTATTTCACTTACTGCTGTAAAAAAGATCAAACAATAGTTTAGCAATTAGCAATTAGGAAGCAAATGTTAAGTGACCTATATAAACCCTATTTCCCACACCAAACTGTTCAGAATTGTAAGGTTGACAAATTTATCCATATGTTTGTAGGCCATTATTGACCTTCTTGGAATATAAATTGCACTTAATTTACCTAAGAAAAATGCAGAAAAATTGTGCTGTATTTTCACCTAAGAAAAATCGCTCTTTTATTTAAAATAAATGTATTTCTAGAACAGAATAATCAAACTTATATGTAAAAAATTTCTCCTTTTAACACT
>JAQGAE010000760.1:0-30141 GCA_034696685.1 Julus scandinavius | reverse complement strand
TGCATTTTCGGTGTCTCAATCTATATGTATTTTAAATGCATTGCAAATGCATTGCAAATCATTGTAAATGCATTTCTCTTCCGTGTGGGTGGTTCGATGTTTTAAACGAATATCCGAATTTCAGTACACGTTTCTTCGGGGATATAAAATAGCAGATTAAAAAGCTAGCTTTATATCAAAGGAGATGAAAGCAGTCTTTAATCGTCATCAACTTAGCTTTTATGCTCTTGGGAGCAGATGCCATTTGTTAAGCGCTGTTTGCCTCGCAATTCAGCCAATGGATTCTCAGCGTATACTCTCTTTGAAGAAACATTTGGCCTAAAACTCATCTAGATGAGACCATTGCCATAAAAGAGGGAAAGAAACGGAGACACACACAAAAAAATGTACGAAACAACGATTTTTTTGCACTCCGATAAAGAAGGTTGTACGAGTAATAGAATGGCATAATACAGACATCTGAAATATATTTTAAAAAATGAAATTGTCGAAATGATAGTGTTTCATCCGTGGGAAAGCATTTGTATGAGAACCATATTAATTAGCATTCAAAATGCATAATGGAAATTTGTAATATCGTGGACGAGATTGTACGAGAGTAAAAAAGAAGTTTTCAAGGCCAGTTTCAATTGTGCAGACATGAAATCGTAATGCAATCTTTTCATCAAAATTAGTTTTGTCGATTTTTCTGAAATTGCTGGAAATGTATACCTGTATGATAATTTAAAAGAATGGATAATATTTTTATTTGAAATTTATCTTTGGGATTATTAGCTTTCATGGCCACTTGTTCTCCCTAAGACTATGTTGACAATAATTTGGAAAACATTAAAAAATAAATTGATTAAATATTTTAAGCTAATTTAAAACTATTTCAAATTATTTTAAACTTACAAATGTTTTCAAATGTTCATGTTTCAATTTTCCTTTACCATTTTAAAACAAACTAAAAAAATGAAGTGATTTTTAATTGCCATGGAATTTTTTTTAAATGTCCTGAAAAAAATTGGAATGTCTTGGAATATGAACCAGTCGTGGAACCCGTTTTATAAAGCAATACAGATTTTACTTTGATGTACCAAACTGATATACTAAAACATTTTATAAAGTAACGCAATGTTGCTGATCTATTATTATGATTTTATATTATGCCAGTGTTGTGCCGCTATAATTTTATACCTAGTTTAGTGTGCCTCGAGCTGAAGAATGTTTAAAGACACTGTTATGTGTAGATCAAACTACAATTAACTTAATAATTTTCAATCGATTGTTTTCCCTTAATAATCTTTAACCGAGGTTTTCTGCGAACCAACATCAATATACATGTAGACAGAAAAAGGAAAATGCTAATTGAGTTTTCCCTTGTGTCGAACTAGAACACATGTTTACAGACCATGCATAATTAATGCAATCAAGAGAGCGAAAGCTTAAATAAATGTTAACAATGGAATATTTATTTAATACAGAACGGAGAAAGTGGCAAACATAATAAACTTTATTAAAGATGAATTCCAACATCCTACTTTTCCATTATTATTTTTATTTTAGATCAATGCCAATATTTTTGTTCATATTTTTATGCGTGCACCCAAACATATTCCCCCTTTTTTTGTTCCCTTCATAAACACAATGTTGTATTCATTTCGAAGCTATATAAATGTAAATCTTTGTAAAAATGGCCTCCCATTTGCCTCATAAAATGCAAATGAGCAGCACATAAATTGCATTCACCCCACGGTTGTTTTCTTATGTGCTATGCGGGGGTTGTTGTAATTATTAATTTTTAGTATTCCGTACCATCCCTTAATTTTCCTCGTTCCTAATAGGTTTATTCAGCTGTAAAACTATGTGCGTCACAAACACTGTTGTTGTATGTATACCTACGTGGTATAGTGGATTTTGTTAGATCGTGTTCAATTGCCAACCACATTTAAAAAAAAAAAATATGTGCATAATAGATGTTCAGCTTTTCAAAATTTGACATTTGAAGTCTATTCTTTTATCAGAATGAACAAGTTAAAATAAAGTACTATACATATATGCACTATAAAACCCAAACATGGAAAAAGATTATTAAAGGAATATTACATTCGGCAAAATCGTTTTTTTGTTGTTAAACTGCAGGCAAATAAATGAATCACTATTTGGAAATATCCAATTTCATGAAATATTTTTTTTTTCACGTTTTCTGCCCTATGTTTAATAGAGCAGAAAACGTGAAATTTTAAAATGCAGTGTTATATTTTCATTCAACCAAGGCCGTATATACATTAGAACCTGTCTAAATGCATCCTGTGTAAATGAATAACCTCTCTAAATGCATAAAATGTGCCAGTCCCGACTTGATAACCCGTATGTAAATGAACCTGTCTAAATGCATATGCTTTATATAAAGGCATATTTTTCACCCATCCCAAGCGTATGCATTTAAACAGGTTCTGCTGTATGAGGGGAGTGAAGGGGGAAACTTGGGAATAATTCCCCCATTCCGAGATTCAAGAAACTGCAAATTTCAACTCAAATCGACAAAAGGTGATCACTTTTGCATTTAAAGTGTGATTTTTTCGCTCTAAAAATGGAATTGTTTTAGCATTTAAAGTGTGATTTTTTTAAGGTAAAAACACACTTTTTCTGCATTTAAGATACGATTTCGATTTCACTTTGGCAATAATGGCCCATAAATATATGGCCAAAATAATCCACCCCCAAGATTCTGGACCCTACATCTCCAGGCAAAAGTGCAATTGTGGGAACCCTGTAAAACCTCGATCTGGAATTTTACAATATCATGAAATTTGTGGAGAAATTTAATTAAAATTCAGAAACAAATTCCGTGTTGTATTTACACAGTTAGGAAGTCAAATTTCTAAAATTTTCCATTTCAGCTACATAAGGAGGCATTTTTTGCGACTTTATATATAAAATCTTAATGTCTATAATAAATTCATATTGTTGTGGGTTTTTTTGCACACGGATTTAAAAACACAATCCCAGAACATAATGGCATCGCGAGGCGCCATTTTTTTCAGATTTATATATGTGAAATTATGAATTAACATAATGTAAGTTGTTGTGAGTCAAATGCTACAAAAACTAACATGAGAAGAGAAATTCCCTCGTGTCTTTTTTAATTGCGTCTGCATTTTTTGCACATTTCTTAACACACTGAAGTCATTTTCCCTTTCCATCTTTCAAGCTTAAAATACAATTTTTTGTGTGTATACACGTCTCAAAGAAGTCGAAATTACTGGCTCGTATTTACTGCGTAACATCGATCGAAACAGCGTATAAAAGCTTATACGATATGTGAGTGACATTCATAATAATAATATCAGACAAGATTTTGAAATGTCATCTTCTGACTGCGGCATCATTTCTACAAATCACCGTCTTCCTCTAAGAAAGGCGGATCTCAACTTTGGAAAGGTTATAAAGACGTAATTACGTTGCAGATTTCGG
Source organism: Julus scandinavius (assembly GCA_034696685.1). Classification (NCBI taxonomy): domain Eukaryota; kingdom Metazoa; phylum Arthropoda; class Diplopoda; order Julida; family Julidae; genus Julus; species Julus scandinavius. The sequence continues at coordinate 26,682 of JAQGAE010000760.1, read as the reverse complement.
ATGTTTTCTTTATAGAGAGAGCGAATGATATTGCCAGATCTTTGCTTTAGATACAGGGTGAATTCAAACAAATTCAACACGATATATATATATATCGGATTAGGTTGGATGAAAATTTCGATTTGTTACATTGAAATGAAATAAAAAAATAAAAAATATGGCACATGTTTATGAAAATATTAAACGCTAAATGCACGTTCACTTTCTGATATTTCCATACATGTTCACTTTCTGATATTTCCATACATGTTCAATTTCTGATATTTCCATACGTGTTCAAATCTTGATATTTCCATACATGTGCACTTTATGATATTTCCATAAATGTGCACTTTCTAATATGTCCACATATGTTCAGTTTCTGATATTTCCATACATGTTCAATTTCTGATATTTCCATACATGTTCAATTTCTGATACTTCCATACATGTTCAATTTCTGATACTTCCATACATGTTCAATTCCTGATACTTCCATACATGTTCAATTTCTGATACTTCCATACATGTTCACTTTCTGATATTTTCATACATGTTCACTTTCTGATATTTCCATACATGTTAAACTTCTGATATTTCCATACATGTTCAATTTCTGATATGTCCATACATATTCAATTTCTGATACTTCCATACATGTTCAATTTCTGATATGTTCAAATAGGGAATTTCCATTATAGTATTGTAAATCCATATGCGTTATATATCATTTTTCCACCAGAGTTTGCACCATAGTTTATTCCCCTGGTGGCGTATAACCCTTTACCTAACCTTTCCAACATGGCCATGTCAATGTTTATGTTATAACTTGAATAATGCTACCTGCAGTAGTTTGCCCACCAATGAACGTCACCAGCACATATGGAACAAACGAACGAACCAATAAGCATCATGTGCCCCTCTGCGTGTAACCTCAAAGCGTACAATTTTGATATAATTCCCGTTCTTTGCTTTCTAACCCAGATTGTAAGATGAGATAATCTAAAGGGCTTTTTTTGTGATATACAAAAGCAAAGATTTCTCGCATCGTCAATCTGATCTTCGACCCGTTAAAGCAAAGAGGTGGCGGATTTCGTGCATAAATGTTAGACGACTCGATTAATTTTAAGAAACTCGGATTAAGCACATCACTTTGAAAGGGTTAATTCGTAACTCGCTCGTTCGACGTAAATATTTTATCAGTGTTTACAGCGCATTTGCAATTTGGCTGCCAAGTGGATCGTTAAAGCGGAGCCTAGCTTTGGTGCAAGGGGCCTAAAATGGAATTGGGGGTGGGGGGAGGGAGAAGGAGAGGGATTGGATGGCAGATGATTGGAATTGGTAAAAGAGATTGCGGTGAGAGATGAGGGACTATCATACATGCACGGCTTTATTGGCATGTCAATAAGCAGAAATGAGTGGATGAGGAATTCAGCCTTCAGGGGTAGTTTTCTTTTATCACCACCTATTCCTTTCTGAAAAGCCCAACTTCACTCTCTCTCTCTCTCTTGCTATTGGATTAAATGACTAGACTAGAAATGATAATATACCGAGCAAGGAGTGGTATTATATATATATACGAAAAGAGAGAGAGAGAGAGACTCGGGAATCCGGGTCGTTAATTATAGGCTTTGCTTTTGACGATTTCACTAACTCCAAAGAAGACGCTCATGGTCTACAGGAGGGAAGGATGTAATTTTGAAGGCTTTCTAACGGCGCTTCTATGCCGACTACAAGCGCATTAAAGATGCACCAACATGTTTATTATATGAGCACGAATGAGTTACATTTCCCTGGAGATTTATTTAGCATGATGAAATCCACTTCCGATGAAAATGCCGCTGCAGTGCCAAATTAATGCCGTATGCCAGGGAAGTATATATTGTTCTCATGCCAGACAATGCCAATGTGGTCACATGAAGATGAGATAATGCTTCAGAATCGAAGCTGAAGCATTTTCTCCACTCCTGGGTTGACAAATTTGTCACATACAGAATGCCGATAAACAGTATAGGGGAAATGTCATCAGAAATTGGACAGATATTGGATACATAGTATATTCCTTTGCACCTGCGTTAACCCCCTCACCATAGCAACTAAAACACGCTCATCCCCATTACATTGGTGGAACTAATATCATTTCTGTAATCTAATATTAATAATAATCTCCCAATTTTATGGTTAACTTTCTGCATTGCCAGTATTCTAGCCATTTCTAGCGCTTTAATTTTTTAATTAATTTCTTATAAACATTAATATGATGAGATGAGCTGAGACTCGTAGTGTCAATAAATAACCTTTCCCACATTATGTTTCTCTATAAATTCATTTACCCATTTCGGCTCCAAAACGGATACTCAATCTATTTGCATGTGATTACACCCATAGCTCGCTTTATGGCATAGATACTTCCAGAAAAGTTGGCATTGTGATTTTCATTTTTTTCCCTTAAACGAAGTGAAACCCATAAGTTGTTTTATTGTTAGCCAAATTCGACCTTGTTTGTACAAATTGGGGTAATTTATCACATTTTTTGGCCACTTTCTTTAATTACAGCATTTTTATTTTGGTTATTTAATGAAACATTGTGGGGCTGTAAATCGAAAAAGTGCCATAATTAAAAAAGGACATGGGTTCAATCCCGGGTCGCTTACCATGTCTGTTTTTTTTCTACGGTTTTCCACAGTTGCTTCCAGGCAAATACCATGATAGTTCCTCTATAAATCGGTCGCGACCGTGCTCCTTCCTCTCTTCATATCTATTGCAAATTCCCAAACAATCCAAAATACAAATCCAAAATACTAAGACCAGTTGCCAGGTGGGCTGAGTACGTTCCTGAGCTTATACATTCCTGGCCAAAGTGCAAATTTATTAAATGTTTAATTTATGAATTTAATATCATCCAAATCTCTACTGATCTATGTACATACTACATGTAATAGCAATTTCCTGAAAATGGGTACCAAGTGCCATTTCTTTGCTGACTGTAGGGTACTGAATTCCTGTTATAGTTAATTTTGACATTTCTATTAAGGCCATGTAGGATCAAATATGGTATACGTACATTAAATGGTTTTTTTTAATGTTTTCAGACAGAAAAGGAAAAATTCTTATATTTCCATATGGGGCATAAAACAGTATGTGATGTCCCTTTATAATTTTTCCACCCCAGTTCAAGCAATAAGTCAAACGTTGAAAAAGGAAGCATTTGTTCAGTTAGATTTATTCCGTAACAGCACCCCCTGTTGGCGTATGAGCTTTTAAATTGACATTTACATAATGGTCATAATAGCGAGTGTTATAATGCGTCTAGCAACCCTGGAAAAAAGCGTTTCTGAATCAAGGGCGTGGTAATTATGGAAATGCAATGCAAAACGCCCATACGCCACCAGAGGGCGCTGAACCGGAATTAGGCCACTTTAATAGAAATTTGCTCGAACTTTTTGTGTGTATATTTTTGCATTTTTTTTCTGATCTCATTTACAAATCTGGTTTACGACCATACACTTATAAACTAGAAATTTGTCCTTTTAAATGACCACCACATCCATAAGTACTGTATTATTATTATATTTATATAAAAAGTATAGTACACAAAGGATAATGGCATAATTAACAATTTTCAGTATGCCGTGCCAATTTTCTAATTCAAAACACCTGCAGAGGTCCTGCCCTTTATCATAAACACAATTGCCAAAATTTAAACAATGCTCACAAAGCATTTTTTTATTCTGGATTTTTTTTTATATATTCGGTGTTGTTAGAAAAAATAAATATTTTCAATTTTGAGATGAGGTGAAAGAACTTTGGAGCATTGAAAATCTATCTTAATAAATTATAATGTTTAATAAAAACCTGATTCAAATCTTTATTAATAGCGAGTTGCCATTACGAGTAGACTTTTCACATGGACATAAGATTAATTGAAGCATAAAAATCATTTAATTATAGAAATTATGCAGTACGAATCCCCTTATCATTAATGCCATTGGCAAAGACATTAAAAAAACGTATATTTTTTGATTTCTCGTTTAATAGCTGCATAGATTTATACGTGCTCTGGATGAATGATATTTTATACGATTGAGTAGCCTTCTTGAAGGGTGATGAAGCTTCATAAAGAAATCTTATCACGAAAACAGAATTAGTGATGTTATGCAAATGAATGGAGGAAAAAAAAATTTGTTATAAAAAATATGGTGTCTGGAATTCAAAATTGAACGCTTCTGAGCAGTTGTTTATTATTTTTTTAATTGTTTCAGTGGACACGTATTTTGAGACTTTATAACATATTTTCTCAAAATACGAATCTGGTTATAAGAATAATAAATATACATTTTGTGGTACTGATATCCACTTTTGCGGGCGCGGTTCTGATAACAAAAACAATGTAGTATACTATTAATTAGCTCACAAAATATCCATTAAAAAAATTCACAATATCAGTGCAACCGATCTATGAATAAAAAACTAACTTGGGTGTTTCTGCATTCTATAAATATTTAAATAGAAAATTGTTAGCATAAATTGTTTGACAAAAAACAACAAATGTTACGATTTGTTTTTAAGAGTTTGTTGTTCTCATGCCTACAATATGAACTTGCCCTCAAAATGCATCAACTTGTGGACTTAATAACATTTTCAATGAAACAATTAACATTATTTCTGGATCTGGTTAGTACAAACTTTGTTAACTAAACTATAAACTATTTTAATTTAGTGGATACTGTTTAGTTGATACCGTGAGGGGCTTAAGAGGGGGTAGAGGGATCTGCTGGCATCTGTGCCAGAGGGGGATGGGGGACGTCCACTAATGATGGTATTTTACAGTTTTTGGAATTTCTGTTTAATTGAGTTTTAAAGGTCAGTGAAAAGGGAAATTGACACCGGAAGAAATGTGTCCCCAGTTCCAAATGTACTTGAATTTTTAAAACCTCGGTAAAGTCGGGAATTATGCCTATATTTGTGTTAAACACTAATTTGATGCTGAAATTTCTTTTCGAGGTAAGGAAATTTCAGTTAATCAGAAAAATTTGGAAAAATCTCGTGGAATTGGCAGTGAGAAGGGTGCTTGAAAATTGATATGTTGGGCTTTTGTATGTTCCAACAAATTTTCTAAACTTTAAAAAAAAATAAGGACGTCCATGAAGAGGGAGGAAGGGGGAGTCTGGGCTAAAATAGACACCATGTGGACAGGGGGTGAGGGGGCAATTTTTGAAGGAATTTCGGGGACGTCCTTTTTGAATGGCCCCTGAGCTGAAGTTGGTTGAAAAACAATGTTACTCTGTACTCGAGCTTTATGTACGTATTTTTCAGCATTTTAATGAATACTTATTCGCCTAATTTACAAGTGGGTCACTGAAAACACGCATATTTTGAGCGTAATAAACTGGTATTTCGCCGATTTAAAAAGCATCTAGCGATCGTTTTAAAATGTATAGAGGACATTTGCTTCAAATGCGGTATTCGCACACACACAAAAAAACAGCCATTCCCCCAAAATGGCGAATTGATCGAGTGAAAGCAATTATTTTCTGTCGGACATGTCAAAATCATCCAAGGTGGTTTCCGTTCGGCCTTATCAAACCTGTCACAAACATTTTTCTTTTCCTATATAACATTCCCCACGACGCTGCCAATGCCTGTTGTTTCAATTTCTGTCGCTTCGTTCGAGTATATAATATTGTGTACGTGTTTAGGAACCGCAATTCCTGCGAATATTATCAACTGGCAACACGAATTACCTTCAAAATGGCATTTGCGTGGATATAAAATATACACATCCTTTTTATTCACCTTTCGCCTAAGTGCATCTAGCTATATATGTATGTAGGTCGCATTGGGTTTCTAAAAACTGCACCCATATACTGCGTAATTTCAACCAATTTGAAAACATAAAATTTCACAAAATGTAACCTTTTACTTTTTTTTTTTTTAAAGATCAAGATCCATGCATAAGCATTTTGGCACAGAATAACATCCATATGCAAACGTGATAATGAACATGTGTAGGATACTCGCTACGGTTGATATAACCAACATATGTATAATACGAATATACAGGGTGCCAACAACGATGTTTCAATTTGTATGCGAGGGGACGTCCACTAATGACACCGGAAGAAATATGTCCCCAGTCCCAAACGTACTTTAATTTTAAAAACCTCGTGAAAGTCGGACACACTGTATAAATGGCACTCGATGACCTGGTAAAAGTCGATACATGTATGTGGACAAACAGCAGCGCTTCAATGTTATTGTTATTGTTATTTTCGGTAGGGACTATAATGTTTTCCTGTCAGTATATATGCAGGAGGGGAGGTTCGCACGGCCATTTTGAACTTCCTGTAGGCCTATTATGTTTGCCGCCGCACCAATGATCCCTCATAATCCCCATTGAAGTTTCATCTCTGACCTCCTGTTGACAACGGGATGAAAATAATACGGAAACGCAACTATTTTAATTATAATAGACGGTGAAATTCGAGAGCCAAGTACGTATATAACAATCATAATCCCTTCGAGATATATATATATATATATCTTCCTTTCATGATAGGTTAGCTTAAACGTCTTTTAATATTCATAAGTTTTTCGCCAAAGTGCACTGACCGACTTTAACAATGCCCACTAGAGTTAGCATTGAAAGCATATATACAGGCTGCATTAAAGGCGTATTAATGCGCGACGACAATAAACGCACGGCTCATTTCAATAAATAAGAATATAAAACTTGAAAAGTTTGCCCTGGAAGGCCTTTTATTTGAGCCTGTAGTGTGCTTGAGAAACATTCATCTCGCATAAAACAAATGGCGCTAATTAGAGGTTACGTTTAGAAGACGCGTGTTGGGGGAATCTAGAGCATTACTTTAATGGAAATCGTAATTTGTGTTATAATATCCAAACTTTATTTATGTCTTTATTTCATCGATTTATTAGACTATATTAAAACAAAAGCAAACGTCAAGAATTTTCACAAACTTTCAAGCGTTCTTGTTGATAATTGAAGTAATTTGTAGTTTTAAATCGAAATTCTAAAGAAATCGAATTTCGAAGCGTACAAAATTATAATTTATAAGCATGCAGAAATGGAATTTCAAAGCATGCAAAATAAGAATTTCCAAGCATGCAGAAATAGAATTTCCAAGCATGCAAAATTAGAATTTCCAAGCATGCAAAATTAGAATTTCCAAGCATGCAGAAATAGAATTTCCAAGCATACAGAAATAGAATTTCCAAGCATGCAAAATTAGAATTTCCAAGCATGCAAAATTAAAATTTCCAAGCATGCAGAAATGGAATTTCAAAGCATGCAAAATTAGAATTTCCAAGCATGCAGAAATAGAATTTCAAAATAAAACAAAATGAGAAGAAAAAATTAGAGATGAAAAAATATTTGATAACTAAGCTTTTGCTGTCTTGTAACGTAAGTATAATTATTTGTAGATTTAATTGTTGGCAGTTCGAGCTTCTATTTCGATTTGTACGATTTTGACTTCTTGTTAAAATAAACCAAAAGTATCTGGAATTCTGAATTGTGTTATTTGGAACAGGTAGTACATGGTTCTGGTAAGATAACGTCATTAATCAATGATCAAATTGCATCACTATTTTTATTTGTAACGATTGTGTTAAATATTAAATATCTTAAACGTTGCTTGGAGATATACTATACAGTGTATACAGTAACAATAAACCTTATCTCTAAGCATGTCGATAAACTTAAAATTTGAAAATCCGAATTATAAAATACTAATTAAACGTTGCGGTGAAATCTGGTTGCGGCATTTTATTAATTATAGATCCACGAGGTCAGCTAAACTTTGCTGAGGAGCTTAAGACAACAAACTACGTATATATCTTGCATCACCATGCCATTATTCGTAATAATCCCTAACCTCAAAACCACTAACTTTATCCCCAATTGGTGTCATTATTTGTTATATAGAACCACTTTTACGTATATTTGATATAATCTTTTGTTTTGATTAAATAAGTACACTCATTATTAATTGATTATCTGAAATGTATTCAAATTCAATTCTCGACAGGTTTAAAAAACCGCAGTCTGCTGTATAATTACAAAACGATAACAAGTTTGAGTTTTTTTTATGTTAAAAGTTTTGATAAACTCGTTTCATTGTTTCAACGTTGCTTTTCTGGAATGCCATAAAATTAATTATTTATTACTCTATAATACAAAAATGAATCCGGTTGAACTTGACAACAACGTATAATTATAATTTTAAAACAACTTTTTATAAAGCCTACTTTAAAAATGAAACCAATTTTAGTCCATTGTTGTTCACTGTATTGGGAGGTATTTAACCACCTATAGCAACTTTAATTGAACATCATTGTGCACAATTTTATTTTGACTTTGTTATTTTAAATAACTATTTTTTTTTTGCAACATCTTTTACATTGATTGTTAATTATGGTCAGGTGATATTGTCATACTAAATTCAGCATTTGATTTTAAATGTTTACAAACAAGTTAAAATACCAAATATATTTGTTAGCTTTCTCAGTCACTTTCCGTGAATTAGGAGAAGAATTTGATGATAAAATGGCGTCAGTTATATGCAAAATAAAAAATGTTACTCATTGAAAAGGTGTTTGAATAAAGTGAACTAGGTTGGTCAATAAGACGTGCAAAAGCAAGTTAACATTTTTTCAAAGAGAATAGTTTCCATCCATAACTCTGTTAAATCTAAATTGAAATCAGCTTTTTTATGTTGACCACCAGCTGTTTTGAGATTATTGGGAGCGCCATTTATCATACGCCTATTTTTGGTTTATTATCGAGTACTTTGCGCTTACAAAACGAAACAACTTTTCCTCCCTATTTCCTTAAAAGTAGGATTATTAAGATAAAACTTCTTTATCTACTTTATGATTTCAATTTGCAAAGACGGATTGCGATCATTAAAATACCTTTCCCAAGACCCTCCTTGTCCCATTAAATTAATTAAATCCACGGTTTTTTACCGATTTTTAACTTTTTTTTACCCTTACAAATAGCTGAAAGGCAATTGCTATTAATCAAAACTCAAATTAAATTACTTTCACGGCATTCTGTTCAGAGGAATTCATCATCGCCTAAAGTAGAAATTTTCAGATTTCAGACGATAATTTTTTACTTGATTATTCGGTTTTAACACCTTGAAATATGGAGGAAAATAAGCCTACTAAACTTCAGCAGTTATCGTTAACCTCTCTTAACAATTAAAACTGGCATTAATCAAGGTGTCGAAATGTTACTTATTTTATAAAAATACATTTCTCAAAAATAATGGGCATCTCGAGTGTATTTTTATACGTATACAATTTTTCAAATTTTGTTTTTCAATTTCAGAAGAAAAAATAACGTATAATTAATATTATGAAAAACTAGTCCATGTGCGGTTTTATCACCGAATAAAATAACTAAACAAAGAAATATTTCGAAATAATTACATCTGCAAGATATATACTTTTATTATTTTACTTTTTTGTTATTAATATGCCAAAAGAATTTATGAAAACAGTGAAACAGCAGGGAAAAGAACCAATTAAAAGAAAACTATAACGAGAATGCCATTTTTCTAAAAAATAAGAAGCTTTACTATCGAAATTATCCTTAATATAGTTTTCATGAATATAAACGAGTTCATTATTTCAGAAATTGACAACCAGTTTAACTACAGTGTATATCAAAATAAATTGTAATGCAAATTACGCGGCTCGCCTGTATAATCTGCATATTAAATTTAATTACTATATATACATATATGGGTGTATGCATATATTAGTTTACCATATATGGTCAAAACTGCCAGATATATATATGAACAACTGGGTAAAAAAATTATACATGATCATAATCAGTGCTTAAGATTTCAATTAACATGTATCGGTTATGTTTACAATATATCTAATGTCATTAAAGGGACCATGTATGGTAATAAGGCCAGATTATGATATTTGATCTAGTCTTACATTTAGGCAAATAAAAATTAGTAGAAATAATTGATTAATGATAACATTTGAAATATACAGTGGAACCTCGGTTTACGAACTTAATTCATTCCTTGACCCTGTTCGTGAACCGAAAACTTCGTGATCCAAATCAATTTTTCTCATTGCAATTCATGTAAATCCAAATACATAATGCGTTTTTTGTTCAAGAATTTTTTTTAACATGTTAGGACTTTATGTGTGGAAATAATACGGAAAGGAAATAAATATAAGAGTAATATAAGAAGAAAGCAGTTTCATATAGACATCTATGATTTCCAACATTATAGGAAATAAAGACACCCACGTGGTGTCGTCATGATGACGTTGCTGTGAACCAACATCATTTGCAGATTCTGTTTAAGAAATTTACATTAACAAACATTGTTTTTATTAGGAAAATGTGTATTATTCTACTCTATTCTGTTGTTAATTATATGTATTCTCATCCATTGCATCTGCAATTGGCGTGGACGAACTTTTGCCATATTTGCCATTGAGGCTATATCTTTGAAACTAATACCGATTTTAATTTGAATCCTTGGAAATTATAACACATTTTTGATGTTTCATGTATATTTAGTAAAACTTATCCATGTCAAAGATGTTCTGCTGGAACTAGTAAAACAATTGTAGAAACTCGGACCTTTGATCGGTCGTCCAGATAAATGTGTTCGTGAACTGAAGCATCGTTCGTCAAGCGAAACAACAAATGGTGTTCGTAGACAGATACGTTCGTAAACCGAGGCTCCACTGTATAACTATTTGAAATATAACTATCGGAACTACACAAGTGCTGCCCAAATTCAGGGGTACCCAAATTAGGAGGTTTCTTCTTAATCAGACCCCCCACTGGTTTCGATTTTGGCAATTGTCGACCCCTATTATTTCCCATCATAAAAACACGACATGAAATAAAGAAAACCTCGAAAATATTAAATATCTCGTCTCTACATCTTTTATGATTCCAATGAACGTCTTCCGTTGTTACAAATGCCATGTTAGAAGATTTTCGCTATTTTGGTTAGACAGATGAAGAAAAAAAATGTTTTAAAGCCAAAGATAGGATCTTGTGGAAACGTTCATGGATGACAAACTGTTGGTATATGTGGTGAAATTATTGGAACACTCGTGAAAAGCCACAGAGGTCGCTTTTCAACATTTATCTTTCTTACAAAATCTTTTTTTTTTTTGTAACTTGAAGAGAAACAAGGAGCTTATTAACCCGATCGTCTTCACATGATGAATAAAGATATATATATTGCATATTATAACAAAACTGGGTCAGGAAACTAAACAGACGTCCATATATTAAGTTCAAGTGGGGAAAACCTCTTCTTCGCCATTTTGGAAATAATAAGATCACTAAAAAACTTGTATCGACATATGCAAATATGTATATACGTGTAGTGTTAGCAAAGAAACATTTGCATATCGATGTATGCTTATAAAATTGTAAGATTATATCAATGTACATGTTGTTCAATATTTGTTTTTGTTTACATTTATTCACGCTATCAAGTTGAAAAGTTACATATTTGCCTTCATAAATTTCACTTTAAGTGGAGGCAAGGTATACCGTAATGCAGTGTTGGGCAGTAATTGAGTACTTTGAATAAATTTGAGTAACGAGTAAAAGAGTACCGAGTACAAAGAGTAATTAAATACAAAATTGAATGCAAATGCAGTCAAAACGTACGAGTACAATGCACTCGATTACAAAAATGTACTCACCATGGGTGATTACAAATGTCCTCGAGTATTAACGTAATCAGAAATTATGAGTACCAATGTAATCGAGTATGAATAGAAATATTTTTAAGTAAATGAGTTGCAGTTTGAGTAACTTGAAATGAGGGTCATCCTAATTTTTGCATTTCTGTACTTATGATTCTTTTGTTATCGGGATGTACTTGGTTTTTTTCCCTTCAATTATTAAGATTTTGCTAATGTCTAAAGCTACGTATCCACCAAAAGAAATATAAACATAAACATCAAACAAACACAAAAAACACTAAAACATTGTTTTCAGCATGTTTTTTCCAAACATGTGTGACCGCCTCTCGATCGATCGCTACGTCACATGAAAAAACATCCAAATGTGGGGGAAAAACATCGGTTTTCCCCACATTGTTCGCAAACACTTCTGGACACATCAATGTTTGTAAGTGTTTGTTTTTTGTGTGGTAAGTTTCTTTTGGTGGATACCCACCTTAAGAGGGTTTATTTTGTGTTCTCATACTCATAACAATTTTTAAAATTTCTGTTTCTGCTTGTAATAAAACCTACGGTGTTTCAAACAAATTGAGTTCCCAAAACAATATTTTTGCAATCAGTACTCATATCCATGAGTACAATTTACCCGAGTCTGATTACAATACTCTTCATACTATGGAGTATGATTCCACAGGTACTCTTAATCAGTACTTCCGCACGTGAGTACACATTTGCCCAAGTTTGATTACTCATTTCATATGACTACTGATTACGCGTACTCAACTTATACTATAGAGTATGACTCCACTGCAATTGTATTCAGTACTCGTACTCATGAGTACAACTTTACCAAGTCTGTTGTATCTGAACTCATAGTGGACAATTTTCACTCGATAATTTGGTTAAAAATGGCACTTGATGTAAGCAAAAATATACCATTGAATGAGCAGATCATGCACACGTAAACGGTCATTAGCAATTGAGTTTAACCAACGTTAACGAGTAATGGTGCATTCATTTTGCATGGTTAGTGAATGCAGGATAATTTTTGAACATGTTCTCCACATGGCGTAAATTTCTCTCGCCACCAATTGGCATTTTCAACACGCAATTCCGAAGGTGGAAATGAGTTATTACGGTGGCTCAGAGAAACGTCAAAAAACGGAAGGATGTTAATTAAGCCTTATGATGAATGCTCGTAACAAACATTTAGTGGTTGAACGCTAAATACACCGGAGGCCAAAGGCTCGAGAAAAAGCAAACATTGCATATTTAATCAGGATGGAAGCCCGGTCCATTAATTTCAAAAGTGCTTATACCCCATGCCGATGTGTTTGAATTTAAAAGTAACATTTGCCATTTTTGCTAGTAGAATATTATTAATACGGCCTTCTGTTTTTATTATTACTAGGCTCGTAAAAAATCACCAACTGCTCGTTCATAAATAATTTAAGCGTTCGCCCAACCGAATACTTTGCCACTTTTTTTTTTGTGCATTTCTATAACAGCTAAATGTTGCTGCAACGTTATCTGATATTTTTTTGCGTTGTCAGTGCCATTAAACCATTTTAATACATAGCTTTATTTATCGACAACACGCGATTTTACGTCGTGTATTTCAGAAAGAAAGAAACAATCTATGCGATAACGTTATTAATGGTACGACAAAATGGCGGCCAAATCCTGAAATCCTGGTTTACGAACTTTACGTACATGACAATAGACGTGAATAAACTGCATTATGCAGCTGACGTCATACGAATTCGTTTGAGTAATGCCCTGGTCAAAAACTGACCCCCCATCCCCTGTCCACATGGTGTCCATTTTAGCCCAGACCCCCTCCCCCCTCATAGACGTCCCCCCTCAATGTCACGGAACATACAAAGGTCCATCCTATAAATCTCCAAACACCCAACTCGCTACCAATTCCACGACATTTTTCCAGATTTTTCTGATTGACGGAAATTTCCTGACTTCGAAGGGAAATTCCAGGATAAAATTAGTGTTTATCACAAATTTAGGCATAATTCCCGACTTTTCCGAGTTTTTAAAAATTCAAGTACATTTGGGACTGGATGCACACTGGTGTCCATTTCCTTCCCCTTTCACTGATTCTACCAAGAAAGTGTCCACTCCCTGAGGTATAATAAAGGTGTCCAGTGTTTTTACATGTTTTAACATCAACAGCTATATACTATGGTAACTTGAATCAGCTGCCCATAGTATGACAGGTGACCTGTATATATATATATTTTAATGTGTCTGTTCTTTAATTTACGACTTTTAAGACAATAATAATGGAAAATTTATATTATGTAGACATGTTGTAGACAACGTATCCATCAATGCCAAAAAATCCTGTCAAAACAATATCAGAAACGAAATTTGGCGGAATAATTAAAAGAACAATTGTTAAAACAAAGCAATTTGAGGAGGATTCTGTCAGTAAATAGCTCGAAATTAGCATTTTCGGATGACTTCAAACGTGTCCGAGTTTTAGCCTAAATATTGATTATTTCCTCTCTTCTGTAGTTGTATTTGACAGCTGTCAAACGCCATTATAGATGTATTCGTTCGCTATTCGATGTATTTTATTTGACACGTTCTGTTTTGACTCTGAAAAAAAGACTCTTGAGAAATGGGTTTAAAAAACAACCACTTTGTTTATTATTAATTTTTTTAATTGGAAAACCTCAAATTAGTTCTTGGAAAATGTAATTCGTAGATTCGTGATTGATGACTTTATCCTTAAGAAAATAGGACATGCAAATACTTGGGTAAAACATGGACATCGCATATTTCATGTTGTAAACACATAAATAAAACGAGCTTTTTAAAATAATGCTTTCAAATACAGAAGAACCAAAAACATTATCTGGACACCCTATCCTACTTTTTCAAAAGACAATTCTGGACATCTTGCTTTAAAAAAAACAATTCTGGACACCCTACTTTTTAAAAAAAACAATTATGGACACCCTACTTTATAAAAATAACAATTCTGGACACCGTACTTTTTCCAAAAAATTATAGACGTCTATGGGGGGGAGGGGCGTCTGTTTTAAATGGCCCCTTAGGGCACATGGATATTTTCCTATACAGTATGTCTGAAAACAATGGATAATGTACAGACAAAAGAATTTCTAAAATATGAAATTAACACAAATTGCACGAACATGTATAGACATTATCAAAGATATTGTTGGTGCCCAATGAACATAGTCATCCAATGACAATTATATACCAATATATGGTCACATGCATATTATATTCAATTTGTGATATGCACATGTTATGTTATATGTTCTACACTAGCACAAAATTGCAAAGTTGAAATGCATGTCTAAATATATCGATATTCGTCCCAACTGACAAATTCTGATATATTTCAGAGGGGATATTTTTTTCAATAACGTATTTGAGACACGCCTCAACCATATCTTACGCTGCAATTTTTTTTTCGTTTCCATCTGTTAGAGTTTTGCTTTCATATTTTCGTTGAAATACGGGCACAATGACGTCCTCATCTTCGTGTCATCCTGATTTCTAGTAACGGATGTCAAGAAGAAGAAAAAAAAAAGGACGAAGAAGAAGAAGGCGAGAGAGATGTCGACGAAATTTCTTATTTCGCTATTGCGGGGGTTTGAGGGTTGAAGAAATCGATAAGTCGTTTGACATATAATTTCATCGATTTTTAGCATTGTCATTTTCTTCAAACCTAAAACGTCGCTATAAATATCGCGTTTAAAATCGGATGAACAAAAATCTTCCACTTTTGTACATATCCAAGATCGTAAATTTAGTTTTTAAAATGCCATGTTCGACATACGAGTTTATATAATCTCATCATAAGACATATTTACGAACCAAATCTCATCATCAAACTGAGGACTATTTGCATTTTAGATGACTTTTCCACTATTATACACGATATCTAGAAATATTTCCGGGAATATATATATATATATATGCATAGATGTTCACGTTTCAATTGAATACGGAAATATACGAATGTATAAACGAACCCATCAAATACAATTTTCACGAATTTTATAAATACACTGTTCAAGTTAACTTCAAATAGAAATATTCAGTAAAGTAATATATCTTAACCAGTGGGCATTTGATCGATATTTTAGTATAAAAATGTATAAATAGAACCATCAACCCTAAGCCCAGATGAAATCGCAATTTTTATGCAGAAAAATTTGCACATTTACCTTAGAAAAACAGCACTTTATTACTTTAGAAAAATGAAACTTTATTTATTTTAAAAAATGGCACTTTATTACTTTAGAGAAATGGTACTTTTTTACTTTATAAAAATGACACTTTATTACTTAATAAAAATGGCCCTTTATTACTTAAGAGAAACGGAGCTTTATTACTTTAGAAAAATAGCACTTTTTTACCTAAGAAAAATTACACTATTAATGCAAAAGTTCAATTCGCCTATCCTATTATATTAGCAGATTCGATTTAAAATTTGTAATTGTTTGGATGAGGGGGGGGGAAGGGGGAGAAAGGAATCTATCTCCAAGATATCCCCCGCCCCCATATAGTATAAGGCCTTGCATTTGTACCATTCGTCATCACGGTATCTTTATGAATAAACTGTATTTTCAACTTTCTGTGCCATTTGTCATTTTGTTTATATGACAGAAGATAAAATAATCTTAAACCAAACATGAAATTCAGCGCATTGTTCCGTTGTTATTAGTGAACACAATGAGGCCTGACCACAAATGAACACAATACTGCATTATATATGTGTTTCTATTTATATTATTTGTTTCTATTTTGCCACAACAAAGGCATGCAATGACGCACGTAAAAGGCAAGCAGCGCTGCATATCAACGTTTAATTTTCACTGCATTGTGACCGCAATAACAATTCACAGGTGCCCGAAATTTATTTACATATTTAAGTCTTCAGTTGTACACATTGTATGGTAAATTAGCGCAGCAACAAAATGGCGGCTGACAGGTGAATTAAGGGAGTTGCCACGAATGTCAGTCCGAGTAATTTGGTTTTCCTCTTAAATTATATTTTCAGAGTTAGCTTCGGGGGTCGTTTAAGAGAAACGTCACTTAAATCTGCTCTGATGTTCATTTTGCAAATTTAAACTCTGAAAACAAACGACAATCAAAACGAAACCACGTGGGCAAAATTAATCAGAGAATGCATTTGGTCGAAAAATTCAATCTACATTTTCAACTTTATTCTCTATATGAAAAAAAAATATTAATTATTTTTCCGGAGACAGCCCATGTACTTATTAATGTTCGTAATTAATTTCGTTTGTAGTCTGCAAAACACAGCAGCTGCAAATGAAGCGTTAAGTTTAATATCGCAGCTGCTAATGAATGATCTACACACAAAACCGGGCAATTATTTATCACATGCCCCGTTGCACCATCAACGATTAACAGAATGGACATTAAGACGATGACAACCCGCCATTTTTTGCTTCGCCAACGAGGTTTATCTTAGGGGCCATTCAAAAAAGACGTCCTCAAGAAGGGTTGGAGAGGGAGGGGAAGGGGGCTCTGCTGGCATGTGGACAGGGGGGATGTCCACTAATGATTGTATTTTTCAGTTTTTGGATTTTCTGTTTAATTGGGTTTTAAGGGTTTTTTTTTTTTTTTTTTGCATTAATGTTTATTTCCCACAAGAGGGAAAGCGCCGCTATTTGATACAGCGAAAAGGACTTTGAGCGGTTTTAAAGGTCAGTGAAAGGGAAAATGGACACCGGAAAAATGTGCCCCCAGTCCTAAATGTACTTGAATTTTTAAAACCTCGGGAAAGTAGGGAATTATGCCTAAACTTTTACTAAACAACCAATTTTATGCTGGAATTTCCCCTTCGAGGTCAGGAAATTTCAGTTAATCAAAAAAATCTGGAAAATTTACCGTGGAAATGGTAGCGAGATGGGTGCTTGGAAATTTATAGGATTGGCCTTTGTTTGTTCCAAGACATTTTCAGGACACCCTACTTTTCAAAAAAGTTAAGGACGTCTATGAGGGGGAAGGGGTGGAGGGGGTCTGGGCTAAAATGGACACCAATTGGGTTGGAGGGGGACGTTATTTTTGAATGGCTTCTTAGCTGAAAACCGATTTGGGTAGAATTTACTACGAAATCAGGTGAAAATCCATTCCGTGACCACGGCTATTGTATTTCAGACTTTCAGTAATGCAATTTGTATTGAATTTTCGGTTTATTTTTAGTGGAGATTTCGGTTTTACGAAACATTCGATTGTTGTATACACATGTATGAGAGCCTGTATTGGAGTGTTTAGTGTTTTTGTGTTTTATCATCGAGTGGCATCGGGGAGTTGTTCTAGTTGTTCACACTTAAGCTCGGAATCGTGCTCACCGTTTTTTGGGGAGTGGGCGTTGTGTGAAGTTGTTGCGTTTAGGGTACAACAAATCCAGACTGAATTGGCGATAAGGCGAACGAGATTGGCACTTAACCAGAAATTGCCTTCAATTCAACAAACTCACTAATCGTGTTGCACAATTTAGAAGGTGTCGACCCCCGTGTAGCTCACATTTTTAGTGTTTCGAAATACGCCATTGTTGCGTATCCTATTACCAGATAATGCGAATCTTCCACAATCATTCATTATCAATTTATGTCAAGTTCTCGCGTCATGACTCCCATTTTTGGAAATGCCAGTCAAGTGCGATGGCTCTCCTTAATTGGACATATACTTTGTTCATAACATTCACTCTTCTATATGTCAAACCACGTTTCACGCGGATGTAATGGACCGTTATCGATAGCATATTTGTTTTTTAATCAAAGTAAACCCAATTTTACACAAATATAGTCAACAAACGAGCGAACAAAACAGCTATTTCAATCTGTACTCAAAGTGTCCTCCATCCGCTGCAACACTTACGCCATTGGTCAATTGATGAGTCGATTACTGTTTGATCAAGTTCACCCCGAGCGGTCAGAATTCGGTTTGACATCACGAATCTTTGTTCGGTACACTTTTTGCACCAAATTCTCCCAGATATACGGTATTTTCGGACTTGTTTGTGTTCCTCCAAGATGGTGCACCAGTACACACCGCTCGAGAAACTGTTCAACTTCTCCATCAAGGGACTCAAGATTTTACACCACCTAATAATAGCCCCGATTTGAACCCCCATTATATCATTCTATCTGGGGGAATTTGGTGCAAAATGTGTACCGAACAAAGATTCGTGATGTCAAAGAGTTAAGACGCCGAATTCTGGCCGCTCGGGGTGAACTTGACCAAACAGTAATCGACTGGTCAATTGACCAATGGCAGCGGATGGAGGACACTTTGAGTACAAATTGAAATAGCTGTTTTGTTCGAACGTTTGTTGCCTATATTTGTGCCAAATTAGATTTACTTCGATTAAAAAATAACAAAGTTACGAATTCATGAAAACGGTTTCACTTTTTTTGTGGCCAACCTGTACAATTGCCATATTTTAATATATATTTAATGTGCTTTAGCTGATTAGCACATTTTTAAATTCAACTACTAGTCAGCTGGGTAGTACCAATTAGGTGCTTTAATTAAACATGTACGATTATCACGCCTTAAATTAAATAAGATCAACGATTTCCTGTTTCGTAAGTTACTTAATGAGCAGTGACACGCTTAAATTGCGTGAACTTATTAGTTGATCATTTGCAAACATTATTACACTGTCGTCCTAATTATTGCTGGATGTGTATTTTGGTGGACCAGTTTATAACATGCAACAACTACAAAAAAATACACATTGTACTTGTAGATTTATGTTATCGATTCATACAACTTAAGATTTCCAGGACATAATGTACTTGTGACCTTTAAACGTGGACTTTGACGTCAAGATTTTAAGTATTTTTTGTTAGCTATTTTTTCAAAACTTGACACAATCTTGTCTTCGGAAACCTTAATTACACCATGTACAGGGGCGTCACAAAACGTTCTCTATAGTCAGCGCCATGGTTTACCAGTACCATAATAATAAAAAAATATTAGAATTCCCTATGGAATCAGACTTTTAAGACACTATTATTGGAATTGTAAAGAATTTAGAAACAACATTTGAACATGTCTAAGTAGATGTTGCAAATAAGAATGTGGTGTTATTCATAATAGTTTCCCCAAGTAGCAAGTGGAAACAAAAATGGCGTCATTTTTTGGTCAATTTTTCAAAAAAACACGTTTCACATCGAAAAAGACGTCATTTCTTGGTCATTATTATGACCAAAAAATGACCAACACGAAAAATGATCACGAAATGACGTCATTTTTATAACCAAAACATAACCAACTAAAATGACGAACTAAAATGACCAAAGAATTACTGACTAAAATAACCAAAAAATTACTAACTATAATGACCAAAAAATAACCAACTAAAATGACCAAAAAATAACCAAAAAATTACAAACTAAAATGACCAAAAAATAACCAACTAAAATTACCGAAAAATTACCAACTTGTGACAAACAAGTTATTATATGTCATTTTTATGACCAAATAATGATTCACTATATACAAAATACTACAAATGAACAAATCGTTTATTTTGCTTTAGAGATGAATGTCACAATTTGGCATCTTTGGGTTATCATCTTGTGTTAAATTAATACTATGGATAGTTGAACCAAATGATGACCAATTCGACCAGACAAAATCTAATCAAGAATTACCAATCGATTAGTTCTATATTTCCAAAGTGAGCACCGATGCAAACGTGGCGTTATTTTCCCGACTGGCAATAAAAACCGGTTTAGTGTTTCAATTAATTGAAGAAAGCAATTAAGTTTATTTCTACGTTAAATCGGATGAGTAGAGCCGGTGAAGCGCAACATTAATTAATGATGGGTTACAATCATTGAACCCATTCCGAAGCGCCCCCTCGCGCCTGCTTTATTTTTTTTGGGGGGTAACCCTTTGAAACCCCCATTTCGTAAGATGGTGTATGCAGAATTTCTCTGGGGATTTGTTTTCGCATGACAAATGCAATTAGATTCGCTGGAGGTTCAGAAGAGGGAGAAGATTTCAGACGAAATAACAAACAATTATCCGAAGCCAACTCTTGCGTTTCAACGCCATTATTTTCGCTTTTCAAAATTCTCATAAAAAAAATACTGCTAACTTCAATAGATTGCATGCGAGCCGCATAACGCATAAAATAGTCGTTTTCACTTAACATAATGCTTATTATGATACCGCCGTGTGTAAGCGAGACATCTTATAACATTCAGAGTTTATAAATTCAGCTTAAGGAATGTTGAAAATATTACCTAATAAGCTAAACACAAGACATACAATTCTGTTTTGTTGAATACATTCTCGAGAATGTACAAGTAGTATAAAACTGTTTTTCTACCCTTGTGCCGGGACAATTTGTGTTTAGTTTAGTGTGCCATGACCCGAAAAATAACATTTAAGGGGGATTACAACCTATCCCTTTCAATGGGTAAATTTTAAACGACACTCACAGCCAAACAAAAAGAGATTCAATAAAAATAAAAATAAATTAAAATAGCTTGTTGGATCAGCAAGTGCATCATATTGTTGTTTTTTACTATGAATTGGTAGATTTTTTTTTAAATTTTGGTCGTAAAGGAACTCTAAAACGCCACTATCTATTACATTTATATATAGAAACACAATCCTATGATAGGAGTAGGACGATTCATATTTGTTTTTAATAATCCAAATATGTTTATAAAAATTGTAATGTTATGAAAAATATTTGAACCATTAATGTGTTTTTAAATTATGCATTTTAGAGCAATTTTTGTTTCATTTTTTCATATTTAAGAAACTGCAATTTTAAAACCAAATATTTTGATAAAATTGTGATTTTATGAAAAATATTTGAACAATACCTTTTAAATTACGCATTTTAGAGCAATTTTTGTTTCATTTTTTCATATTTAAAAAATAACAACTTTAAAACGAAATATTTTGATAAAATTGTGATTTTATGAAAAATATTTGAACAACGTGTTTATAAATTATGCATTTGCGAGCAATTTTTGTTTTATTTTCTTTTTAATTTAAAAAGGAAGAAAACTAGATATGCTGATAAAAATTGTGATTTCATGAAAAATATTTGAACAATACGTTTTTAAATTGTGTATTCTAAATCAAGTTTCAATAACATGTAACGTAAACTGCATGTAGACCATAACATAATACTAGAATACAGAAACCAAAATATGCACACAGAATGGTATACAAAAAGAGAGAAATTTTCCTGATATGTTCAAGTTAAAGCAAAAAAAATTCGTTAAAAAAAAAACAACGTTTATTTTTTCTTCATGTGTTATTTGAAAATGGTTAAAAATTCGCTGTATATATTTCCTTCTTCAGTACTAAAGTTAGTTCTCCATTTGAGAAGCTATTATGCCTTGACATTCACTTTCCCTTAATCTTCTATGTTGTTCAATTTTTTGTTAATCGAGTGCATTTGTCACATTTCCAATACAAATCGTTGCTCCCCATTTTGTGAAAATAACTCTTGAAATTTTAACACGCCATCATCATTATTTAAAAAGCTGTGGACAGATGGCGACTGAGTTAAATGTGAAAATAAACAGGCTAAACTAGGACACCCTTATGTTACCCTGATGGCCAAGAAGTGGGGAATAAGGTATCTTTTTTTTTGCTCCAAAAATACTAGAAATGTGCAAAATTTCAACGCTTTTCTGATTGAGTGAAGCAATACAGATTAGCTGAAGCGCATCTTGAATGAGCTGCAAGCTGTCCTTCTTTTGAATAATAAATTATTGCAAAAACTAATCAGACTGATTGATTGCTTCCTTTTGAAACACATGGACTGAGAAGATAATTTAGGGAATTTTAGGGAAGGGAAACTGGCCACATGAGACTGTAACCGATAGATGGCGCTTCGTTTTAGGGTGTATACCAATTGAAGTTTAAGTACATAAATATATATCTGTTTTCACATAACAAACATGTACCTAAGAATTCCCATAAATTTTGTCCTTTTCTGTTTATCTGGCTTTCTCGAAATGTATTATTTCTGACTTTTTACAAATAACATAAATGAGAAAAGAAATTAAATCGTAAATTATGCATTCGTGTGTAAGCAAATTGTTTATCTAGGTTTGGCAAACCGTTTTTTCCCAAACTTTCATTCACGAAATAGCATAAATAATAAAACTTATTTGTTTATGTACTCGAAAATCCGACTGAAAAAGTCATTTGCGAGCACGTTTTATCTGATTTAGTCGAAACTAAATTACACAAAGTAGGAAAACTTAATTAACGTGATTAAATTTAGCGATGTTTATCTCAACTTTAATGCCTTCATTTTCTTGGAAATGTTTATACAACAGACATTGCGGGATATTTGTGTTGTTGGGTGACGCAAATATGCCATTTCCTGGATATACACAACATTAAGCTTCCAGTACGAATAAAGATGTTGTCTTCATCGAGGGATCAATCCAAAAATAAAACAATGAGTAAGGCGAATTGAAATCCAGCCTTATTCCGGTTCAGCGTCCCCTGGTGTCGTATGAAACGTTAGCAACGCATTGCCAACATGCTCCAATCTATGCAAAAATGGACGGTTTTACATGCAGTACATTTTCTGAAAAAGTTCAAATATAATTTGAGGATTTTCAAGGCTAATCCCTTCAATTTTCAATGACCTGTTTACAACCAATTAGCACAATATTTGTCATTAGAGTCTGACAATTTGTCTACAGAATTTGGGGAAAAGAAGCTTCGTAAGGAGTCTTCCAAATTAAAATTCAAGCATAAACTGATGTTAAGCACAAATTTCAAACATAATTCCCGATTTTCAAGGATGCTGACCACTCTGTTTTACCAATCGCTGCACGTGAAGTTTGTGGCAGAAGGGCGCAGCCATGTTGGAAATACGATGCTAAAGGTTCAGAAATACCAATCGAAGGATACCATCAAATTCTGGCTACAGATTGTAAAAAAAAAATAACCAAAAACAGAAGGATTATAGATGCTAAAAGTTGCAAAACCTGGACACCATCAAAGTTTGGCTACAACGTAATAATTAATGGCTCTAAACTGACCTCATGTTCGGAAACTTTTATGTTTCAGAGCGTGTTCACAAATACGGTCGTCAAACGTGTTGAAGCCATGCACTAAATTGTTGGAAATGTTAGTAAAATTAATAAATTATTGCAACAAACCCGGAATGAATAATAATATGACTGAAACAGGCGTTAGCATAAACAATTGGCTTTTAATCAACACTGATAGCTTCTAATAATTGAATTTTAAATCAGAAT
This sequence comes from Julus scandinavius, assembly GCA_034696685.1. Taxonomy (NCBI): domain Eukaryota; kingdom Metazoa; phylum Arthropoda; class Diplopoda; order Julida; family Julidae; genus Julus; species Julus scandinavius. The sequence continues at coordinate 2,698 of JAQGAE010000760.1, read as the reverse complement.
ACCGAATTTGGAACAGAATGCACGTGCAGAACGATAGAACGCTCGTGCAACACAATAGAACGCGAGTGCAGCTTATATTCCAATTCCACAAAAAGCAAATGTACAAAATCCGTCGAAAAACATGTCGATATCGCTATAGCCAAAAATACGTTTTAAAAGCAAATCCATGGAGAGATTCGCAGAAAATGTAAGTTGTTTTTTTCATAGGGCTGTACAAATGTAATTACAGTTCGAGAGTGCATTGTTTGCGATTGGGGTTGGCTAGTCTAGAACGTAATATTTGCAGTAAACTCCCAGAGAGAGATTCGGTTGGGTTCACTTTTCCAGCTGTTTCCTTCCGAGGGTTAATTTCCTGTGGCAAGAAACCCTTGGAGTGAAGAAGCACAACACGCAAAACGCTAATATTGTTGGCACATGTCAGCAAAAAAAAAAAGTTTAAAAAAACCTAACCCATATTGGGTGTTTGTTCAAACGAAATTCGGTAACAGAAGAGTGCATCTGTCACCGGGGAAACAGATTAGAAACTCGTGTCCACCAGGGGGCCGAAAGGCGGTCACGTGTACCGAGAAAGAGGGGTGGGGGGATATAGGTGGCATGTGCCGTTTTTACAAATCGTTTGTCCTAACTAGTCATCCTACGAGGGTGGACTGTTTCACAAAATGGTTTTATCACTCACGCTCTCACACCCTCTTCTTTGAGAAGCTGATAGGCATCCATATTGAAGTACGAGTACGATTTCATCTCGAAAATTGCACGTAATTAGCATGGGAGTGGAGGCTTGTTTCGAAATGTGGAGAAACCAGTCTTATAAAAAATAAAAAAAAACATGGCGATAACATCGTAACGACTAACTCGAAAGTAGATGTAAATTTTCTGGAAATTATCATAATAGAAAAATGAACCCGCCTTTTTTGTACCTTTCATACTACGCGTCTACGATGCATAATAGATATGTATAATGGTAATATTGCGGGAATAATGACCTTTTCTAAGTAATATTATGTTACAAATTCCATAACGATAATTCTAAATACTGTATAAAATTCATTCGTGCTTTTCTTCAGAGCTTCTGTAGGAGTAACGCTTTTCAGCCCAAATCAAGATGGCGGCCATCCAAATGATATTTCATTTGTAATGATGGTAAACCCTAACTTCCATGGCAAAATAAATTGTAGATCATCACCTTTTTCAACTCATGGCAAATATTGAAAACTTACGCAGGTTTTGTAAAAAATAACCTGCATTTTTTATGTACAATTACTGTAGGCACATTTTTAAACTTTAAGACTGCAATCAATACATTAGAGGTTCGGAGAATTGCTAAATTGTGCATGAAATCTTTTGAATTATGTTCATGAAACTTGCTGACATTTGCAACTGGGCATTAGTTGGTAATTTACCGTAATTTTAAATTAAATTTTCTACGAATTTCGGTTCATCTTAATAGATTTTTTTGTTGGTATTATTTCAAGAGCTTTTATGACGTTTCTTGGCATAAAACTAAAAGAGGGTCTTGTCTTTTTCGTTTATCGTTCATTCATTTCGCCGTGAAGGAGTTTAAAAAATTGTTTCTAAGAATTGCCTCCCTTTTTGTGTCTATGTGAGGTTATTTCGGCAAAGGTTTTTTGAAATATTTTTCAAGTGAACTTGTCATTTGCGCCTAGCGGAGGAGTCATTAACAATGCATCTCGCTGCAATTTATGTAGTCGTTACAACAGAGCTTGTTTTTTTTCTTCTTCTCCTTATAGAAGGAAAAAAATTTAAAAAGAAAGAAAAACTTCATGAATATTCTTTCAGCAAAGACATTTTGAAATGCAATTGCGCTCACACCCCTCTGCGAGAAAATTTATGGCTGGAAATATTTAAAAAGAAAAGAAGCAGACTCTTGACGGCGAATTAATAACACGTACGAGGGGCTATAGGGATGAAAACCACATTCAACGTGCTCCCCCTATTTCTTTCTAAAGTGCTAAATTTGAGTTATTTATCCCGCAATTACGACTCAGAAATGCGGTTGTGCGTTTGGACCTACTGCGCTGAAAATAACTAACACATGCCACTACATTACTACTAATATGCTTAAGACAATGAGAAAATTTTCAACAAAAAAACCCTCTACTTACAAATAACATTACAACACGTATTGTATCACTTGTAAGTAACTATATACATGTTCGTGAAACAATGCTTTTTTCCGAATTCTTGTGTTTTGTATTTTTAATCGTTTATTTATTTATTTTTTTAAAACTGAAAATCGTGTTCGTTTTTAATAACTTCCCTCATTATACTGTACATCAAACTACTACAAGAGCATGACCCGTGTATAACTATACAAATGGAACCTTTGGAGATTCACCCCAGTGCCATGCACAGCTGCTCAAATTACTTGAGCTTGAGACCCAGCTGCGTCTCAAGTCTCAGATTCATACCACAGCTGATCAGAAAAATTGTCAAGACGAGCTCAAGACAGACAAATTGTGAGACTCAAGCCCATACCACAGTTTCTCAACAAACTGCAGCATAAGAATGGCCTCTCCAAAGTTGCATCTCAAACTTAAGCTAAAACTTGATATGATACACATTTGGCTATCTTGAGCTCATCTTGGCAGTTTCCTGTGCAACTGTGATATACATCTAGGACTTGAGATGCAGCTCAGCAATTTGTAAGATTGTATCACGTAGGGAATTGATTTTGCAA
>JAQGAE010000759.1:0-30164 GCA_034696685.1 Julus scandinavius | reverse complement strand
TTTATTTAATCTCTTTTTGTTTGGCTGTGATTGTGTTTTAAAATTTCACCCATTGAAAGTGATAGGGTTGTGATTCATCTTAAAGAGTTTTGCTGATTAGTTGATAGCCGTTAGCAGGATTACTATACTTAGACCCGCGTTTAGCAGCGCCACCTAAAAAGCGCCACTTTAAACAATCGATGGCGTTCATATTAAAGCAGACACATAAATGGTGTAAATAAGATTAAAGTAGGTACATAGCTGTGAATGTGATAATCATAACAGAAAAAAATTCGGCTAAATATTTTGCAGATGCTTAAATGTGTGTATGTGTGCAATAATTAAGAAAATTCAAATCCATGCATACACGTTGCTATGTCTATTTTTGGAATCTGACATTTATGTAGTATGCTGCACGCAGTGTGTTACATTATCTGTTCGTGGATCATCAAGTCCGCAATGTAAGCGATCCGATTCGCGCCAAAGTAAACATGTAAATCGAAAACTCGACGTGTACCTGCAAAGCTAATAAATTACTGAAATGTCACGTGTTCAAACAAAATTATCCCATGAACCTGAATGATTTTCGCAGTTTATCTTTTTACATAAGGTAACCTAAGATTGGGACTATTTTGTATTAACTATGTTCAGAGTTTGATTAATACGTTAATCTAATGTCTTACCTTTTACTTACAAATTCTTAACTTCAAACCAATACTGATATTAAAAATTAGAAACGGATTTTGACATTCACGCAATGTCAACATACGTATGTATTTTTTCATCTTTCGAATCCAAACTTGTTCTAATCTAAATATGTCTTTTACTTTGTTATTCTTTTACTTACTATTCCTTTAATCTCGTTCTTGTATGTTCCATTAATGCACGTGCAAACCTCAAGCTCGTATAACTGACACTAACATAAAAGAAAATATTATACTGTCTGTTAAGAATGTATAAGACCTCCATATTTTTACATTTTGAAAAAAACTAGAATGATTTTAAAATGGAAGAAACACTAAAAAGCGTGATATTATTATCCAATATTAACATTTCAGTAAGAGTTTCAAGGAATTTGGCAGATATATACTACATATGAAAACATGCAAATAATTAACTAATGAGCTGTTAATTAACTAAAGACCAATTATAACGTTCAGGTCATACTCCAAAATGCAGCATTATGGAGATATATTGTATATAAATACCAGTTAACCTTGCATAGTAATGTAGATCATTGTAGATGCAGTAAAGGAGAGGTCTCATTATTTACTCACCATATGCCTCGTGGATAAAACCTCAGTGATGGAGAAATTCGTCGAATTAATTATTACTATGAAAAAGGTAAGTTAGAAAGAGAAATTGGTAATTTGATTGGAAGATCCAAAATAGCAGATCACAATGCATAAATATTTGGTCAAAGGGGCAAATAAAGCTGTCAGCATCCCTCAGTCGATTATATTAATTATAGTTTTTGTGTCTTTGCTTTTGCATTTGACAACGTAGAATTAACAAGGTTTTCTAGTGACTTGCTGTTTTAATGTTACAGTTTAAAATCATTCTAGTTTTTTTTTGAAAATGTGAAAAACAAGGAGGTCTTATACATTCTTAACAGACTGTATAACAACCATTAAAACATTACAAGGAGCTCAAACATTTAATAAATCTAAATTGTAACTGACCAAATAACAATATTTCGGAACAGCTGCTCTGGTATTATACATATAGAATTTGGGTTCTCCTTTCATGCAACTATAAAAAGACCATTTTTTGCAATGCTTTTAGCAATTATACTTATAATGCTTCATATGCTACAAGGGGATGCTGATTTCGAATAATAGGCTAATGTAATAATTCAATATACAGTAGTCGTACTGTACACACAGTATGGCGCATTGCCACTATAGCAAATTATTTTATACCAACCACTTTATGTGCAAATATACGGGGCCGAATGAATCAAAACATTTCCAATAAGGCCCACAAGACCAAAACCAATTCCAATGAGGCCAACAAGGCCACACAAAAATTTACTTGTATCATACATTTGCGTTTTTTTTTTGTAATGCTACAGCAATATCGGTTCCCTGACAGGAATTACTTGACAATTGTACACAAGGAAATCAGTTAAAATTGCTTTACCGAATAACAAGATTTTAAATTTAGGTTGAAAATACAACTAACAACTCCGCTGTTTATAAATTAAAACCATTAAAAAAAAGTTGTCAGGAGTGGGGTTCGAACCCACGCTCTCGTTTGAGAACCAGAGCTTAAATCTGGCGCCTTAGACCACTCGGCCATCCTGACATGCTGTAATCTTCTCAATAGGGAAGATTTGTTTGATATATTAAATTGATGTACGATATTAATGATAACAATAATAATTATTAAGTAATGAAAATATTTGTAAATACATGTAGCTTTATCAGAACTGTAAATTCACGCTTGCGTATTTTATTCCTATATTTACGCCGCAGTTTTCTACGTTTTCAACTTTGGCCAATAGATGGCACCACGATAATAGAAAAACGTTTCGGGGACTAGCGGGAATATCATCAAATGACGCTTTTGAAATTCTGGCTCTTAATTCAGCTTACAGTTCATACTACATATAGTTAATATATTACATTTACATTAACATTATATTTCCACATCATGCTACTAAAGAAAAAGTATTATGCTTTAGAAATTTAGACAAAATAGATTTGCTATTGCCTTATTGGATGTATAAGTATATATTGCAATGGAACTAAACGTTTTCGGAAAAAAAAATTATTCAAAAAATTATGAAAATCTTATGATTATAAGGACTCGAGATTACATACATACGTAGTATCTCAACTTGTCCTCCGGCTTCTTGATCCCAATTTCCAAAAGCAAAAAATAAATAATTAAGTAAATTCTTTAAAAAAAATCTTACTGATTTCCTAATCCAATTTAAAATAACTTACTCTAAGAAACAATCTGAAAATTTTGTATTTCCTTATGTGCAATTGTCAAATAATTTCTATCAAGATTTTGATTTTGATGTAACATTTAAAAACTGATGTGCATGAATGATGATACAAGTAAGATTTTTTGTCGACTTTCAGGCCTCATTAGAAATGTTTTAGGCCTTGTGTGTGATATTGGAAATGTTTTAATTCATATGGTACGCATACAATGCGCACATTGTCGAGCTTATTTGCTAGCCGAAAGCAAATAAGATAACATGTGCTTTCTTCAAAATTAAAACCATTAAAATAAGTGTATATTTATTACAATAAGGTGCATATGTATGTTTACTGTAGTCTCCATTTCTGGGAATTTCACGGTTATATTTTCACCTTGTTGTTGTCCTTCCAGAATGCTAACTAAATCTATCATTGAGTGTGTCATGGTGACATTTTGAAAACCAGCACAGATGGCATTAAAAATGGAGGTAACATCGATAAGTTTGTTATCCTATGAAAATACTGTATAAACCATACAAGGTTTTGAAAGTTTACTGTAACCATCTAAAAATGTTAGTATGTTTTTGTGATACAAACGCATTATCTACTAGATTGGAAAAAAAATTCAAAAGTTTGGAAAATTCCATAAATGATAACTTTAAAAAACCATTATAAGTTATTTTATTACAAAACAAGAAGGTAAAACACGTTTGGAACATTCATGGTTGTAGAAATTTAGAATGTGCTCGCAGCCGCCATCTTTATGACGCCATCGCATCGGTTCGTTAGATTTTTATTATTTTATCTCAATGTTGTTATGCGTTTTAAGAGTGAAATAGTTAAAAATTGTCCTAAATTGTCGTATTTGGAAAATTTTGAGGTCATTCTTAAAAAAAAAATGCTGGCCTATTATTTAGTATCGAGAAAAACGAGTAACCCACTAAGACATGTTCTACAACTTTTACTCGTTCAACCAACCACCCTTCATGCCATTATTGCGTAACTAAACCACTTACAAATGCAGCAAGTTTTTTTTATCGTATTAAAAAGCCTACAGGGTAGGATCAACAAATAAATCCTTCATTGGACAGTATACTGTCACGTGGTTAATCGCCCTTGCCACTTTTGCGTTCGCAGACACTTGCAACTCCAGATTACTTTCTTGTTAACTGTGTCCTTCGTGGTTGATCTACTCGGTCGAAATTTTCCCCCTTTTTTTTGCCCTCTTTTAAATCGGTTCATCATGCATTGTATTTGGAAATTTGGACTAAGTTTACTCGTGCTTACAACTATTATCTACTCTGGTAAGTGTAGCCTGTTTTATTATTTTTAATTGTTGGAAATGTCAACCTCATTTCATGAACCCTATATTTGTAAGCCTAATTGGGTATACCATGAACGCTATTGATTGAGTTCATCATATGCCTACTCAATTTCAATTCAATCATTTCATCTGATATTGCATCCTGTCCAAGTTCCATTTATCGCAATGCTTTTTAAACAGGATAAAATTCGATCGCTACCATCATCCAAAGTTTGCATTAAACTCCACATAACAAAAATGGGTTTTAAAAATCACATGTTCGACTCAACTATTAATTATTGAACCGACGAGGTGTTAAGTGTTAATTATCTAGCCTGTAATAGTTTTAGTATTTTCATGATTATCTAGCTACCATGCAGCTAGTGCTATTAAACGTTTATTTATTTGTAACGAGGAAAGCTAGGGTAATAAAACATGTTGAGAAATAGCTCGTTGAACATGTTTTTGCTGTCTGGGCTGTTCGAAGTTGGATATATGGCACCCTCAAAGTTCTGAGCTCAAAACGCATTGATTTGCATTTTCTTATCTCCAACATTTAAACTGCAACTCTGGGATTTCGAAATTGTAGGCTTCCACGAAGCCCCCATTCTGTGGCAAATGTTGCAACCGAGGGTCGACCATCATTTGTTTGAATAATGTATTATTTTTTTCGAATCCCAAGGACAGAATATAAGAAACTTTGAAATCACTCGTAGTTGGCCTGCGACCTATTTTAGGCATATCGTGTTAAAACTAGGGAGAAAATTTGATTTTCCTAGCCGCAAATTTAAGGAAAAGTTGGTCGTCAGGCTAGTTCTATGCAGGTGCAAATTCCTCGAATTGGCCCAAAAACAGGTTATATCCACTCTCCCCGTTAAGTGAGCCAGAACCTGCGGCCTTAGCACCTATACTGGTTCAAGGTTTAATTGTAAAGAACGTATATTAGCCTTTCTTAGAAAGCTAATCCACCTGTGCCTGCTATTTATGTTTTGTTCGTATGTACCTTACCTCTTTACATGTTTATATCTGGCGGATTTTTCAAAATGCAAAATCGCATGTTATCCTGCATTTTCAATAAATGCCAAGAAATCAGAAAAAGGGATTCATCCATATGTTTAAATTGCATGCAGCTTCATTGCTTATATGGAAATCAAACGTTTGCAGAACTTTTTCAGTTCCATGAACTATTTGGAAATGCGAAATTCTTATGCATGGGTTTTGAATGACAGCCAAATAAATAACGAACCCATTCATATTTCATTAACCTCCTACACTCTAATAATAGTATAACTCAAGCCGGAAATGATGATTGCAGCGGATATGCGCATGCGCACATTTCACAATCAGGGTTTCCGGCTAGAGCTACTAGCCTCTCGAGAGAAGGAGGCTACACTGTCTAGTTACTTTCACTAATTACCTTAGCTAAACAAAAAAAAGCGTCAGGCGAACATGCAGGCAGGAAACGAACGTGATTAAGAAGTTTGGAAACCAAACTATTCCAGTTTAGGATTAAGCGATACGAGAGCCATTTAATGCTGGTAACCCAACAATCTTGGCTTGCGATTAGAGAGGTGTTATGCCAACTTAAAGTCAAATTAAAGCGGTGTTTAAATTCTGTCTACACAGCTGTTTCTCATGTCGCAACAGTTTTATTGCTGCTAAATCGCAATAATGTATTATTGGGACATGCTAACGCGTCAATTAGACCACGTGATGGGTCAAAGTTAAAGGAAATAGAGTAAAGTAGGCCAACCACCTACAAACTCGTGTTGAAATGCTGAAGTGCTTCTTGGGAATGTTCAAAATTGAAATAGACTGCTGAGCAAAGAGCGATGTGAAACTGCACATATTGATAGATCTTATACACCATCTCTTTTTAATTGGGCCACACTTGTAGTTATAAGCGACACTTAAACAAGTTTCCACAAATGTTAGTTTTGAAAAGTTGCCACACTGTGCATTGGCATGCGTTTGCAATTTTAGGCCTGTGGATGAACGTAAAGCTTTCACATTGCATGGCTGAATAAAATTGCACACAAGGCTTAATTTGCTTTAATATGTTTCTCAATGCATCTTTCGCACCTTCTTGACGATTAGTTGACCTCGTCAAGACTTGCTATAAAATCTTGCTTGCCTCTTGCAAATGGCATCAACTAATAAAAGTGTTGCGTAGTGAATAAACAAAATGCTGGTGTTTGCAAAACTCGGGGCGTATTTTAATTTTAAATCAATAAAAAGCTAGAGATTGACGATTGGTGTTCAATTAAATGTCAATGCAAAGTCTTGGTAAAAGACAAATGTTCTGCATGGTATTTCCCAGGCAATTCCAATGATCACTTTCATTGAAGTATTCAAATAAATATCATATGAACAGATTATTCACATTGATTGCTTGAAAAAGTATGCACAGCTGTGTTACGTCATGGATGACATTACGTAGTATCATTGCGTTAACTGGATTTCGAATTTCAGCATCCCCTAGTGGTTTATGAACGTTTAGTATGCCATTTGCAATATGGCTGCCGCCCATTTATTTGTGAAGCGGCCACAGAGTTAAAAGAATTGCTAAACGTGAAAATCGTCCCTATACTTGCATGGGGATCAAGTACTGGTTAGGTGAGGTGGTTAAAAGTTGTATGCAAGATGAATTTCCAATCATGTTTGTTACATTGGAAGACAATTTCAAAACTCTGCAGTGCGTCATCTAAAGTTAGTGCCAAAACATAGCCAAAAAATATATTATAAATGTATAATTACGAATGGTTTTATAGAGACCCACAAGTTCGCCTTCGTAGTTGTGCCAATCTGCATAACTGACGTGCTTGTACAAATTTTGATCCCATTTTTTTTTTGCAATAATAGTTAGTTAATGTTCAGGATATAGAGATGGTCCAACGTAGGGCAGCCAGATTTGTAAAAGGCGATTACCAACATTCCGCGAGTGTGACAGAAATGCTTCACTCTCTAAATTGGAACACGTTGAGATCCAGACACGACAAGTTATCTTTGGTGTTATTCAAACGTTTTAATCTTTCTTGTAATTCGCATCACGCCTAATGACCACGTACTATACACTGTAAAAATACGAGTCTTAATTTAAGATTCTTTTCGTGTCAATTCTTGTAGATGAAATCAAGACTTTACTAGTATTAGTCACATAAAGAACGCTGAAAGTGTCTTTTTTTTAAAAAAATTTTAAAAAAATTTAAAAAAGACGCGTAAAAAGTCTTAAATTAAGACTTTAGTTTTTGCAGTGTAGGAGTAGACCAACATGCAAATTGAAGAAAATTATACAGACAAAGGCGCTTGGGCAATTGAAATACATTCAATTTCACTCAATCATTTATCCTTGCCACAACTCATATTATTTAAAGTCAAAAACACCATTTATAGTAAAAACAGGACCAGGAATTGTTACTTAGTATTTGCATTTCTAACTATTTTTTTTTTGTACAACAGTTTCAGCAATTAGCTGTTATGTATGCAACTCCAAGCATCACGCAGATTGTGAAGCGAATCCAGAAAATCCAAGTCACAATTATTTGAAAGACTGCAAAGAATTGAAAGATGGAACTGGATTCGATCGTTGCAGGAAGATCAATCAATGGGTGGATTTCGAAGTGGATGGATGTAAGACTTCCAGTCAACTGCACAAGATTTTGTCATTGTCATCTTTTTGACCAAACATTGTTTTAATGAGTAGTTCTAATGTTAATGCTCATTAAACAATGCCTTGCTTATAAATATGGAAAACAAAGTTGTGTGCAATTGGCCGTTACGATTTGATAGTTTATAGTAGAATACAATAGAAGCCATTCTAAAATTCAGCGCCATCTATCTTGCATTCTGTGCAACTGCTAAAGATATTTGGTTTCAATTTTTCAAATATGTTTCAATTATATCGTGTGATGTTACACAGCATCAATTGTACACACATCGCAGTACTAATACGAAACTGAATAGTTTCCACAAATTTAACATGAAACTGCAGACCAAATAGCTGATGGCACTTTTAATATTTGTACCAATAATCCACGATAAATAGTTTCAAGGATTTTTAATTTGTTTTTTCAGTAAAACCTGGCAAACGTGTAATTCGTTATTGTGGAATGAATTCTACAAGTGAAAATGATCGCCCTTGGTATTACCGTGCAGGCTTTGGAGGACGACAAGAAGTGTACACATGCCATAGTGACAAATGCAACGGTGCATCCCACGTGAGCCTAACGACTTTTACTTTGATATCCACTGTCTGCGTTTGCATTTACAACATATTCCTCAATGCACATTAACGTGCTAAAATTATAAATATGAAAATCCGATTCATTGATTTGACTCAATAAATATCTATGAAATTTGGAAGCTCTTTCTGCAGAATGCAGACATGAAATTTCAAAAATTTAATCTTCAAAAAGTGCATTTGAATGTCGAAGTTAGTTTTTTATGAAGCCTTTTTAGTATTTCAGTAGATGGTATTAAATCGGCATTCTGTAATTTTAGAATTCTTTATCTAGCAATACCCACTACAGATTGACAAAAAATTAGGCAGTTCCGAAAAGTGTGCGAAGAATGGCACTAAATTTTGCACAAATAATTGTGCATGCTATCAAGAATAGCCTGCTTATAGGCAGCTACAGCAGGTGCCATTCTACGAATATCCGCCTCATTTGCAGCCATTTGCATTTTAAGAAATTAGCAAAATTGAATTTTTAATCTTAAAGCTTGCTGTTAGTTGGCAAATTTGGCGAATCGATCAGTAGTGGGCGAATTTCTCAGAAATTCGATGTTTGAGATTTTTTAATTTTCCAGAATCCAATTATACTCGTTCTTTATCATTAGGGCGGCGATTTTCAACCGGTGTGACATGTCACATTGTTGAGCAAGTTTGGGGGAACCTTAGAATTTCAAATTATTTGTTAAGATCTTCTCTTTAAATACTGATAAAAACAGTTTTAGCGCCTCGTTTATTTCGGATTAAGTTGAAAAAGTTTGAAAATCGCTGAATTAGTGATATTGACATAAGTATTTGAAAAGAAGTTTTTTGTTGAAACAGAAAATTAATATTTTGTTCTGTCACTAATAACAAGCAGTAAATAATGCAAATACAAAATCTTAGTGTAAATGATGAGCTCACATCGTAGATTAAATCCGAGGCTAAATCGCAATATAAATTAAATGACTATTTTATTTAGTCTAGGATTTAATTCATAACGTGACCAAATCTAAAATACCGTTAAAAACTCTATGCTCAATTTTTATAATCTCTGATCAGCCATTGTAAACTGATTTTGTGTGGAGGACACATTAGTATTTTTCTTGTAATTGTGGCAAGGAAAACGTACACTCAATCATATCAAAATCTCCCAAATTCCAGGTATTCTTGGGTATATAAGATTATCTTTGTGCTTTGAATGTAAGGAGTAAACATTATTGATGTTTACAACCCATTTCCTCATGTGGAAGCTTGTTAGCATAACTATATCACATAGTGGTAGTTGTGCACATTTGAATTAAATTCCCATTTTCCCTAATTTGGCATAATAAATGCATGTCCCTATTAAAATATTTTAAATATTACTAAGTTGAATACTATTAATTTCTTCCAAGCATTTGTTTCCCACATCCTATTTTTTTTTTCAATAGTAAAACTATTTTAAGGGTGATTTCCTGCTAGTAACGTTGTCTAATTAGGCCACTGCCGTATTTTTTTTTACCAAAATAATGGTAAACCAGACAGCTAATGCTTCCCCCACCACTTTCCACAAGCTTCATCTCCTATCTTATTATCACCACATACCAGCCAGTGAAATTTCCTGCAGTATGATATGAATAAGTTTAAAATGCAGTGAAATTGTATACATGTATGTAGAAACTGGCGCATACTATGTTGATTTTTATTTTGGTTGGACATGATTTCAGATTTGGCTTATTATGAATTGTACGTTATATTGAATGTAGCAACAGCTTTGTTTAAAAAATGTTTTCCTTGAAAAATTGTATTTCCTTATTTTCGTTCAAAAGTTTGTTCAAGCGAGTGTCGATTTGCAGAAGGTGGCACTAGTTTACCAAATACTTTATTGTTTGTTTAGATATTGAGATAAGCTTAGATTATGGTGAAAGTATCATAGCCCAGGTTTCGCTTGTACATAATGTTGGTGCATGTAAATGCAAGTTGTTATAATTAGCCTTGATAAAATGAATCTGTAATCTGGCTTAGTGTGATTTATTTCAATATGGTTCAATATTTCTTGTTGTGCAACATTTGTACAGTAAAAGCAACGCATCATTAATTTATGGAAGTGGTGCAAACTACATGAAGACAACTAACAGAAACACATCTTAGGGGGAATTTCGATTTGTTGATGATTACAGTTTGTAGACTATACGTCTGCAATATTGTAGAGAAGTGGCAAGTTAGACTTCCTTATCTTTTATCTGGCCCTTAGGATTTCGTTGAACTGTTCAGGGAAATGTTACATTTTCTGAGTACTTACGAATTAGCATTCGCTATCTTGTTTGGGCCATTTAAACCTAACATATCTTGACCTTGTAGAGATTTCTTTAGATATTATACATGTTTATGATACAAATAACGCGATCACGTGGCTTTAATTGTTTGTACTCATTGGCCAACTTCTAAACAATTTTGCCCTCTTCATTATTGGATTGAATTAAAAACCACGTGATGCTGTTTGTGAAGTAATAAAGACGAGATTGACAAGCGTCTATTTTTACTAAATTGAAACGGAAATTCTAAAAAAAACTAGTGATTATCCCATACACTTCCTGTTCTCTGTAAAACTCCCAACATGCATGTAAACATTCAACGATTGCATTAAAATTACAGACTTGTACCACTTTAATCGTTGGTTTTGTCATTAAACAAAAACACAAAGACAATTATTTTATTAAATATTGTCCCATGCATGAAAAAGTATCTGACGTAATGGGGCTATTTGTCATTAGCCAACTGCAAGCTCTTACAAACAAACAAACAAACATTCCAAACTTTCCCTCATACAAGTTTGTTGCATTTCGACTGTCTTGCAAATCAGTGAGCTGTATAATAATGTTCCAACAACCCCATTTCTAAAACGGAATCTATATTTATCCTTACCTACCAAAGAGCAATTTAACAATTACTTCGTGACGTTGTTTAGCTGTAAGCTAATTGCAAAGAGGAACATTTACTAATTTTACAATTGCTCAAAATGGCATCATCAGTATTACGAAATATTTGCTGAATATACATTGGAGAAAAATTCAGTGCTTTACGAGTCTATATTTGTAATGTAATATTCAAATGACGGTGCTTTAGAATAATGAAAATATATTATGTGAAAAAAATGTGTTTAACATAAGTTCAGAAAACTTTCACATGACACCATTCGTCGCCTAAACTGCCCTAAAGCATAGCAAGACCTTTCATGTTCGTTCTATTTTTAACTTCACTTCATCAACAATGGCGTCAGTGGTCCTTTCTTTCTGGTCGTTCATGTCCCAAACTTTTGTTTATGTTCTTTGTGCAACAACAAACTCCATAGTTATATCTTCACTTGAAATTAAAAATGAAATTAAATTGTTGGCAGACTATATCGAAACATTTTCCCTTGTACTTAATGGTCATGCTTGGTAGAATTTTTAGTAATGCACCTAAATATACATTGTAAATGTGTGACCCATCCAATACTGTATTTTCAATTTCACACAAAAGTAAATAATTGGACCATCTGTTCTAATACGACCAATCTGACACTTTAATGATAAGATAGGCGTATTTTTGCAATAACTACGATAAGCCAATGCAGCATCATACTTGGTTTCAAAAAGAACGCGTTGCTACTATACAATAACCACAAACCACTGACTTGTGAATTTCCGCCCCCTCCCCCTAAATTGTGAAATGTATACAAATATGATGATGCATATACCAAACAAAAACAATTTTATTTTTATCTTTAATTTCTGACAACATTCAATGTTCGTGGTGATTTCAACTAAAATATAATTGGATATTTCCTATTGCAAAATTAATATCCCATCATGCATTTTCATTTGGTTGCTAGTTTTCATATGGCACCAATCCTAGATTTAAAAAAAAAAAAATAAATAAATAAATTCGCGTTCAGGTAATGATTCGTCCACCTCACATTATTGGCCCGGCGTAAACACGTGCTTTTTTTCATTATGTAATTCTATCAAGTTTCAATTCTACAACAAGGAACCAAATGGAACCACTGCATTTTGCCTAAAACTGGATAAGTGTGCTTTTTTTTCTCTAGTTTCATCCTCTCCCCAGTCTGGTCTCCCTTCATTTGTCGACAACGAGTCTCCAGGAGAGCATTTACGAACAGGATTTGTGTTCTCCCATGCATTTCGACTTGGCCGAGAATCTGGATTAACAACAAACTAGGATTTAAGTGTCTTGGATAACTGCCTTGTAGATTGTCGTCCAAGTCGACTCTGCAAAGGAAGATTTTACTTGTGTGTGTATGCTTTGAAATTTCGCTGTCCTGAAATGCTAAATGTTAAAAAATCGTAAATTCTAAACGACACCTGTTCATGGATTTAATTCTATTCCAATTTAGGAGTTGATTAAGAAATTTAAGTGTTGTACCATGGAAAAACTACATTGGATTCTCTTAGTTGTGGCATCTGCATTTTTAATTTTTAATTTGGGTGAGTTGATTCTATTTTATCACGCATTTGAACCTACATTTTATAAGGCGTATCATACCCGTTATATATTATGCAATTGATACCAAGGTAATAATAAATACTTAATTAAAATCGGTCATACAAAAACTTGCGATTAAGTTTTCCTCTACCTGGAATGATTTTTTCTGCCAGAGATTCCTGCTATTTGAGTTTTTAAAAAATATATATTAAATATGGCAAATTAAGTAGCGTGAAAAATAATGCAATAACCAAATATTGAACTATTAAAGTTCAAATTATTTAACGTTCGATTTTGGACTACTGAAAAATATGAACACAAAATTGCACATGTGGGCAAGAAAAATTGCTATTATCATGAGAGTCTAGTCAGAAAACTTTTGCATTACAAGGAATTGCATTTGGAATTTGTCGGAACCGTAATCGGTTATCCGGATAGTGTTTTTCGCAATTTTACACAATATTCAGGATATTATTTTTTAAATAAAACTGCACCTGGTTCTGTTGAACGTTTCAAACAACGTGGTCGAGAGCAGGGTTCGCTCATATGTCGAGGTCGATTGGAAACCAAGATCCAGGTAGATGATGGAGGCTGATCCCCTGGCTTTGGTGTTTGGCCCTCATGGCCCATGGGCAGGAAATAGACCAACCATTAAAAACTGCCAAAGAAACTAAATATCCAAAAACTGGGAATGTATTTTTAAAAATGATTTAAGAATTCAACAGAAATTGATCTGAAATTCCACCCTATTTGCAAGTCAAAATTATATTAGCATTGTTTGATAAGGTTATAAAGATAGATCCATGCAGAATACGTTCCTAATTATTTTAAATGTGTTTTTCCTTGTAACACATCACGAATATCAAATTATATCTATGTAAGAATCCAAAAATGATGATGACCTTGAAAACCTTGCAACGTTTTCTAATGTTATAGACACTATTATAATGTGGCTAGAATTCAGGGCACAGACAACAGAAAAGTAAAATTTTAGTCTATCCTCTTTCGACGACATAATATATTAATTAGTAGCAGTGATAATTGTCTGGTATTTTTTCTTAAAAATCTTAAAACTTAAGAGGGTGGTTGAAAAGCATCCTTGATCGAAACCTGACCATTTTAACAGTTCCCTTGGCACGTTTTGAAATGACTGCCTTTTACCAGCACAATGTTCTGGCTTTTTTTAGTTTACAGCTAGTGAGTCGACTGTTTCGGTTTACACCGAAATCCAGTTTAAACTGGATTTTACTAGACAAAACTATCATTTTTAGGGTGCAATTTTTGACTACAGCTGTTGCGAATGCCACAAAATTTAAACTTTTCAAGCGCAGAGGGGGATGTGTCCATGGGCAATGCAGGAAATTGTTAACTATTATTTGCAGCGAAAATTGCTATCAAGTCTATTCTTTTATTTTGTTTGCATCAATCTCTATATACGAATAAATGATTATTCATGCTTGTTAATAGTAATGGCGAAGTTGATACACAATTAAACATTGTGCAAGGTAATTCATGCGCCTTATAAAACAGTTGTCTTGGGCCATGCGGCTTCCAAGGAAGCCCTTTTGAAGTTTTCCAGTTTTGAAACTTTATCAATTTTTAGAAAACAAGATTAGATAAACTTATGCAGCCAAAGAAAATTTGAATCTTACAACTATTTTGGATGTGTATAGTGCGTTACATTATTTCCCTAAATTGAGATGTTTCAAAATTGGATTTGAGAATTCCATGTAGAAAAATGTTTAAAAAATGCTATGTTAATACCAATTCCAATGGATTTTTTTCAAAATGAACCAACTGGGAAAGAACAGGAAGCATAAGCGCCCTCTCAACGATTAGTTGGCGCCCTCCTGACACTTGTTGCACCCCGTCTTACCATTTATACTATGCATATAGCTACTACCCCTGTTAAATGGCATTTCTGTGAAATATTGTAGAAGCTAAAAATTAATTTTGTACAAAAATTGAGGTTTCATCATACATGCATGTACAAGAAAACAAACCATTTCAATTGTTTTATCAAACTAAATTATATTTTTTTTGTAAATCTGATAATCTGTTTTTCCATTCAAATAGATTTCGTAAAAATTCTGTTAATTGCCTTAATATTTCACATGCACGTGCCATTAATTTCCCCTCCTGAACGTCGCACTGACACACAAATTAATGACAATTATCATGGAGGTCACTTATAGGATTGCCATCTTGTCAATACGGTGTTATTTTTTGCATGGGGATATTCAATGTAATATTTAATAGACAAGTTGAATCTGGTGACGATTTCCTCTCCCTTCCACTAATAATTTAGCATTATGTGGAAATGTAGAAGGACATTCACGAATCAGTGCCACTGATAAATCAATTCAAATATCAGTGCAACACCTCGAATTCGCGCTTAAATTTCTAGGGACAACGTTTGTTATCAAAAAAAAAAACAAGAAAAAAAAAGTAAAATGTCCCAATTCAATGTCGGCTCTAAAATGATTTCTTGACCCACATTTATGAAATAAAATGTGGTACTTTTTAATGTTTCTTTCGACCTATTTTGTCTTATTTAGCCCTAATTCTAAATGGTTTTTTTATCTCTTGCCTGTAAGAAGTCGAATTTTATTTCGTTGATGATGACAAAAGACAGAAAAAAGGCCTCCACAATCCTCGTTGTTGATGGACAATTAATAGACGTTATATAATCTGTAGACATCACACAACGTGATATTTACCAGATAAACTCACTTTTTCTCATACCAGTACATAATCAATGTTTTCAAAAATGATGGATCCAAGCAAAATTAAATCACATTCTAACCTAGCCATAATCAGATATGTGGATGCCCACGCTATTTATTTATGGAATTTCCATTTGCTTCTCTATTCCTAAAAATGTCATTATATTTCTGATTTGTTAATGTCTTGTTATTCAATTATTTCAGCCTCTGCATTTAGTTGCTACAGTTGTAATTCCCACTTCCATACCGACTGTGGCTTCAACGACGGTCCACTGAACAAATCGCACATTCGAGAATGTGATGTCAATGCTACACTGTGTCGGAAAATTCACCAGTGGGTAGACTTTAAAGAAAATGGGTGTAAGTAAATAAGTATAATAAATTAGCATTATGTAGATTTAATCATGGGACTTAAGTCTATTATAATCATAGTCCTGCTTCAGGTTATTGCTCGTCATACATTTTGTTCTCTCCTCTAAATAAGCACCCCAAAGTGGCATAGAAGCTATAAATAAATTATAAAATCAAATCTAAAACGGTCTTATTTTTTAGTCGAAAATGGGATAAATTTTTTTTTATAATTAACAATGAACATATGTAGAGTTAGATATTTTGGACTTGACTATCTTTTGGTGAAAAGGATGTGGCACACTAGGAAAGGCAATGTACTGAAGGCTAAAATACGTCTCCAGGGGTTGTTGAAGCCGAATTTGGCTAAGACACTGATTTAAATGCTACGTAATGTACAGAGTGCTTGGTCCTTGGTGCAGCTCTATAAACAGTACGTTTGAGAAATTTCCAATGTTATTTTAAAGCTTTGGGAAGACAAGTTTTGCACTAAAGGAGGAAAATTTTCACACTTTTTCCGAATAAAAGAAAGAGGGAATCTCTTTTTTAGTTCATCGATGGATTATCTAAATGTTAAATGTCATATATGGTGTCACCAGTAAACAGAGGTCGGAATAAAAAGCATTTCATTATGAGCTAATTTATGATAATTTTCCTGTAATCGACTACAAGTTTACACGTACTATACGCTAGTTGTTGTTTTTTTCCCTTAACTGTTCCGGCCTCCATAGTGGAGACCGCGGCCGCTATTGGATACAGCCAATAATAGATAGGAAGAGAGGAAGGAGCACGGTCGCGGCCGATTTGTAGAGGAACTAACACAGCATTTGTCTGGAAACAACTGTGGAAAACCGCGAAAACCACAGTCATGGTAGGCGACCCAGGAATTGAACCCGGGTCTCCCGAATGAAAGGCTGATAGCGTTACCAATAACCCACCTAGCTCGGTTATACACTAGTTTCACTTTCAATAACTTATCCTGAAGGGAAATATGATGTTAAATTGAGAGGAAATTGTTAAGTCCACAATGGAGAGGATGGAGATTAGAGGCATTATGATATGGGTTATGTGTTTAATTTTATATAAATTACAGGACATTGTTTAATGGTTTGTAGTCGAGGACATGTTTGAATGGCAATGGACGCCTCTGGGTTATTAAACTTTATAGCAGTGTTCTTAAAAATGCAGTTCGAACGGGGGATAGCTTTCAATCTAAACATTTTAATTTAAAAAGAATTTAAAACAAGAATTTCGAAATTATGTTCAATTTGTTGATGCAATGTTAGATAAAAATACTTTTCAATTATTTATAAATGAAAACTTGATTACATTTACATTTGAATATTTTTTGTTGTTGAAAGATGTAAAAATTATGCTCGATATTATAATTCACAAAAATTATAAAATGTATAATTTTATAACATTCTATTACTGTTAAAATTCACAAATATTATTTATTATACATCCTAATGCCATATCCTCTTAACTACAGACATGGGCCAAATGCATCACGTTCTGAAATTTAATTTAAGAGGCTTGAGCTGTTGAGTCATAAGTTGCAACAACAAATCCCAATGGAATATACGAAATTGCTCATAACTTTCAACATTATACAATACAGTTTTTAGTACATTTTTAAGGAATTTATTATTGACTTGATTAGACCCCGAGAACAGATGCCTCTACCAAATAAACAGTGCAAATTTTACAAATTGCTTATTTAGCTGTGCAATAACAATTAAAATGGCGCTAAAATTGAAATTGGCGCCTATTTAAAATTTGAAATGACGACTGAGTCATATCTTTCTGACAAGTATCGATGGTGATTTCTTTTCTATTTTCAGTGGGACCTGATGAGCGACTGATTCGCGAATGTGGCTTCAACCAAACAAGAGATCGTCCATATTATTATCGTCAAGGTTTGGGTGGACGAGTGGAAGTATTAACTTGTTATTTCAGCGATTGCAACGCCGCTGATTATCCAAGCTTTAGTGGGTTTGTAATCATCTGCGTAACTGTCGCCAGTTTGGTCATTAACACCTTCAATTGATGGAGAACTTGTATTGAAATTGGACAACTGTTGTAAAGGATTTGTAAAGATGGCCAACTCCAGCGTGCCATTATAGCACTATCAACTTTCATGAAATTTTAAAAGTGTAGTTCGTTTTGTAGCTGATACAACTTTTTTAGACGATTTTAAGCCTCATTTGACTCCAAAATAACCCTAAATTCTTGAGAATTGTTTTGTAAAAAGAAACCTTATGAAAGGTGATGCTTTCTCAGTCGCATTATGGGAATTAAATTTGGCTAAAAGTCTGACAGCACTTGTGATAAAGGTTGTTATAGCTTTCTCCGCTAATTTTATCATCAAAGTTTCGCTATTTAAAATGAGGTTTTTATCAGTCTGGCCGTTACACATAGTTTATGAAAATAAAGTTTCATAAATTTATAAATGTCATTATCTACCGTAGGCTCCGTAGCGTAGAAATTATTATTCAAAACCCTTGGGAACAAGTTAAATACACGTAGTAATTCAAATTAATTGTGTTGCCAAGGCACTAATTAGGAGTCTTATGCATGTAACTACAGTAACATTATTGTATCAATCTGCTTGGCTTTGATTTGGAATCCAAAAAAATTTCGATTATAGATGAATATCGTTAAAGTGGAGTATCAGAATTGGAATTTTGACAGTTCTTGAATAGGTAAGTAGTTCGAACTTTAGCTTGTAGAGGCTATCTGTAATAGCATACAATCGTGCCTCAATGCATTATCCTATTTTCATGTTTCCTGCTGAGTTTCATGGATGGCTATGCGCCAAGGGAAAAATTTAGCATTATTATTATGTTGTTTACATGATAAATCGTGGGTGTTTATTTTTGCCAGATAAAGTCATAGTGGAGATTGGCATATGGGAGAATGGAGTCATAGTTGGATGAACTGTATTTTTCAAGAGTTTTTGTAGTAGCTACCATTTGTAGAAATATCAAATATGTATAAGGCAGTGCTACCAACATTTGAAATCAACGAAAATTTGGTAGGTTTTCGTAATAAAAGTAAGATTAAAAATAGCATATCTTTCTGGGATCAAACCAAAACCATTTAGCTCTTATGCTTGAATTTGAAAGTAACACCCTTTTGAAATATTTCCAGAACTTTACTGTACATTTTTGAGATTTTTATGCAAAATGAAATGATGGTGCAACAACTCAACATTCACCCAAATTTCTGTTGTCAAACAGATCATTGTCAAACTATGCTGTTTGACCGTTTTTTTCAAATACTTTTTCATAAAATAGGCGTCTCAACACTGGTAAACTTGCATTGTTACTAAATCTCGAGAAGTACAAGTTCAAATCGCGCATTACCATTCTCACATTATTACTTTCTGAATGTGCATGCATGGCAAACTTATAACATCATGCCAATTTAAGCTCTATGTAATATGAAATTTCCGTGATCACATGCTATGTTTTAAAAATACGTATATCCTAGCGCGCTATATACTAAATAACCAGTAAGCATATGATTGAAATCACGAATATCGGAAGACAATGGTTGTTAGCTTAAGTGCAAAGCCATACCCCATGCAGTCAACACCTAGTGCAATGACGTCACACACAGATTCACATGGAGATCATGTCATGGATACAAATTAAATCACTTCATTACGAAGTTCCTAGGATATCTCAGCTGGAACGCCATCAGAGGAATTGATCCAGTGCATTTATGAGTAGTTTAATGGAAAAACCCTTAGCAGTTCACTTCGCTGTCTTCACACATATGTGCGTAGGTATATTTTTTAGTCCTTTTTCTGATGAAACTGACTATCAACATCAAAAACCCATAATTGATTTTTTTCTTTTAGCACGGTTGTGCCGATTGTTTAGTTTGAGTGGCTCTTCTGTGGACTGTGGTCCATAATGGTAAGCATCCAAAGGATCGATCGACCCCCTTGCTCGTTCACTGTACAACAGCGACCCTCTTTGACGCGACACACTTCGTCTAAACATAGAGCACTGATTGCGACCACAATTTAATTAAGGAATCCAATGGTCGAGAATGGCAGTGAAATCTCACGAGACTCCCATCATCTGCATATTTTTTGAGGACAACGTGGAAAACTAACTCTGCCTCAATATTTAGGATTATCTTAGCAATGTGAAAATTTGCCGGTTTTCACATTTTTCCTGTCTGGGCTGGAATGATCATTGCATGGATACATCAGAAACGAACATACTGTGTGCAGGTAAGGGAAATATGAATTGTTTAAATATTTACTCTGTAATGCCCCAGATTTGTTGTGAAGATAGAAATCTCTATGACACATTGATAGAAACTACCTAGCATTTGCACTGATTTTTATTAATTATGCATGAGACAAATTAAGGTGCGTTGTTTCCACGTGAGATTAACTCTTGCGAGTTACTCGTCATACCTCTTGCATTCCACAAAATTTCCCAAACTTCCCAAAAAAAAACTCTTGACATAAGCATTTCGACAGCTGCTTTCAAAATTCGAACATATTTCGTATTTAAATTGCGAGTTGCTATCAGTAACAGCTCTCGAGTAGTAGCAGGAGCATTTTTGCACGTGCTACATTGAGAACTGCTGTACAGAGCATCTCGAGAGTGTCTCTCACGTGGAAGCTCACCTTAATATAATGTCACATGCTCGATGTATGTACACTTTAAAACTGGTTTTGTTAATTTTCCTAAGATTTAAATTTTTATATTTTTTATGGCTAGTCAGACAACGTGTTGAAAATGGAAACTTAATATTATTACATGATATTTTTAAACTTGGAGTTCCATAATACCCGCTGACATGTGACAATGCTAGTCTACATGTGCGTGTAATCGTGCAATCTGTTCATTGTAGACATACAAGTCAAATCAGCTGACTGCAGTCTGCAGACTACATAGAACATGTGACAATCCACTGCAATGGATTGAGTATGTGACAGTAGAGGACGGCATCAAAATCATACTTAGAATAAATCCGAAACACCCATAATGCTTGTTGGAACCTGTTTTACCCGCGTTTAACTTAAATGAAGCATTGATTAGATGAGTCGAATTATCTTAAAATAATAATTACATTTAATTGAAAATAATAATTTTTCATGTGTTTGTTTCATAAATGATTTTAAAGAAATGTTGTATTTACATGTTGTAACATTGAACTAGTAACCAAAAAATACTTATTCTCAACGCAGCAATGTAGGTTGTGGGACAATCCTTTAATTACTGCTATCAAAACATCAAGGTGAAATTACCACATGGTCCTTGAATTTATTCCTAGAAATAGCAAAGTTGAGACTAATTTTTCATGACAACAATGGCGTAATTGGAAATTACGCTTTTCAAAATTGTCAGATATGGAAGTAGATTTTATAGATACGAATGCGACAGGCACGCTTAATTAACTGACTATATAGGAAGCTCCATGATGAAGGTGACACCGATTTCATTCAAATGTTCTAACTGTGGTTATCACGTCATTTCATTCGAAAACCAACGTTTTAGCAATTCAAACATAATTCAATAAGCCGATTATGTAGTTCAAAGAGAAATTGCCGATTATATAACAAATCTGATTGACGTATACTTCATGAAAAAAAAACTAATATAAACCAAGTTTAATTGTTAAGTGCCACTCAGTAATTATTGGAAATGGAATCCTCGACTACAGTATATATATGATCTTCTCAAATTATTTCAGTTTAGATTTTCCTTCTTATCAGCTAAAGGGATCACCGCTGGCCACACAGTACACTTCACATTATAGTTTATGATAAAAATCATAGTTTTTTATAGGAAAAAATACCATCAAAGAAATATTGTCTCTATATATTCCTCAACAGTTTAAGGAATTAAAAAAAATATCGGTTTAACAAGTACAGACAGAACTCTTCAAATAAAATCTAAACTTAGATATATAGCAAATGTAATTATAAACGTTTTTATACTGTATTTAAGTGTGTATGTAGTTTGTGTCTTCATTAGTTGAATTTGCTTAAGAAGGTTGCATAGAAATCGAAAGTTTAGGGCAATTTTCCCAGTCTCCATGCTTATAGTCATTCTTAACATATTTGTTTCAATTGTAGATCGTGTCGCTGTTACATTGGCATATAAATCAGTGGCTCAGCCTCATAAGTTATTCGATGCTATCGTTAAGGGATTTCTGGCAATTCTGACACTGACGGAGCACTTCCGATTTGTGAAAAAAAAAAACTGGACTGTGCAGCAAATGTCAAGGCTTCCTAAATTTAAATCAATAAACATCCAATACAGTTACCATATTCAGAGTACCTATACCACGTGTCTTTGTCAAGCTAAAAATCATCATAGATGGTAGTCTTAACCAGGTCCTACATTCTATTCTCATAATTTATTTAAAATCAATAGTTATGGCGCGTGATTTTATCCTCTTTCATAGATTGCCTTATTTTCATTAAGCCATAAACATTAGCTTTGATGTTGTGAAGTTTACAACGAAATTATTACATGCGTGCTTAGTCATGTAGCCAAATTTACATGTAGTAATTACTTTCGTGGAAAGTTTTTCCACCTTCAGCGTCTAAGTGTCATGGAATTTATGGGCTGTAACACTGACAATTTACCATAGTGAAATTAGGGGTTATTAAAAAAGGACGTATTCAAAAAGTGGTGGGATGGGGGTCTGCTCGCATGTGGACAGGGTGAAGGAAGGGGGAAGCCATTATGGACGTCTAATACGATAGTATTTGGCAGTTTTTGGTTTTTCTGTTTGATTAAGTTTTAAAGATAAGTGAAAGGATAAACCTGAAAGAAATGTGCCCCCAGTCCCAAATGTACTTTAGTATTTAAAACCTCGGGATAGTCGGGTATTATGCCTAAATTTGCGTTAAAAACCAATTTTGTGCTGGAATTTCCCTTCCAGATCAGGACATTTCCGTTAATCTGAAAAATCTGTAAAAATTCCGTGGAATTGGCAGTGAGACGGGTGCTTGAAAATTTATAGAATGGGCCTTTGTATATACAAATCCAACAAATTCTGGACATCCTACATTTAAAAAAAAATTAAAGACGTCGGTGAGGGTAGGGGAGTTCTGGGCTAAAATACATAAACACAGTGTGGACAGTGAGAAAGGGGAGAAAGATACATTTTTGACGGACTTTCGGGGACGTCGTTTTTGAATGGCCCATAAAGTGATTTTACATTCTCATGCTTGTGTTTGCAATCACCAATCACATCCGCGCAATGCCCGGTAGCATTATTATCAGGCGTAAAATTCCCCAAAAAATGATCTGATTCATAAAACAAATTGTTTCCCCATGCTGCATGCACGAGAACACAATTGGTTTAATTCACGCGGCCTGTGTCATCTCTACTTTCATCTTTACTTTCATAAGTAAATCAGTTCACAACTTTTTTTTCACAGAAATCTGGGTCGTTATGTTGTTCACAAGTAGCACTGCAGGTCGCAGCAACGATTAAATATGACTTTTTTTTTCAATATACTAGTATGACTGCAAGCCAGGCACTTGACGACAAATATGCGTGTCCACGTTTTGTCCGAAAGTGGACTGAATAAGGGGAAAAGGGATGACGGGGGTATTGGTTAAGTGGAAAGGGGCGATATGGCCAAAGTACCACAGAAAATTCATAAACAACATGCCAATGTATTTGGCTCAGAATATCGATATTGTGCAAGTACTCTTGCTGGATAATTACTATGTGTCCTATAAATAATGATTCGACTGAATTGCCATCGTGACAACTGCTGAATAACCCCATTTAATCAACCGCGATGAAAATGCCTTTAGTTATGATAGGAAGTATACAAAAAGCACAACATTGGACAAACAATCAAGTCATCAGATAGATTGAGGTTAGATATAAATAGTGGAGTCAGCTATTGATTTGTAATTTTGTTAATTGGGAAATTTACCGTGATTTGGTTTTACTGGAAAACTATTTGGTTTCTGTATCAATCGGTACTACCTCGTGAAAATTAGAATAAACGAGGGCGACGTGCGAAAAACACAACGGGATTTTTCCTTACTTTTATGTACAGCATAAAAGGTAAAATCCCATCGCACACCACGGTAATACAAATGTGATACTACACTGTGAGTCATAAAAAAGTAGAACCCAATAAAAAAAAATCACAACTTCGTGAAAAATGCTTCGAATTTAATGGAATTTGGCACTTACATAGAACAATAGTGTAGGAACAAAAAACTTGTTCCGGACATGCCACAAATCTCGAATTTTTTCATTTGTCAACAAGACCCGCTCAGCGTGCTCGAGAAACAGTTCATCGAACCTAACCACTGGCGGACTGGCCACCAAACAGTCCGGACTTGAATCCAGTGGACTACAAAATTTGGGAAGTTCTTCATGAAAAGGTTTACAAATCAAAGATTAATAATATTGAAAACTTGAAACTACGAATTCAGAAAAGTTGGATTGACCTCGACCAGCGCATAATCGATTCGTCAATCAGAGAATGTTGCGTTAGACTCCAAGCTTGTGTAAAAACCACCGGAGACCATTTTGAACACATTTTATAATTCATTTTTGTTCCCATACTATTGTTCTATGTAAGTGGAAAATTTCATTTAAATCGAAGCATTTTTCGCGAAGTTAGGATTGTTTTATTGGGTTTTACGTTTTTATGACTCAGTGTAAAATGATCAATTTGCAAATCTTAAGTTGCAATACAACCAACTGGTTTTTTTAAACAAGTTTACGTAATATTTCTAATTATGAGCTATGCAAGTTGTACTTGTCAAGTTGTAGACATGACATACTATACTATATGGCAAGTACAAAAAATAAATAAAAAATAATAATATCAAGTAAAAACTTTATTTGTCTGTTAATGTGGTCCAAAATTGTTGATTGATATTATTTTTCAGAACATTTTAAGCGTTTTTTGTGTGATGAATATGCAATTTAAATTTTTAGAAACTTAAATTGTTTACAGTGGCAGAAATATCTAAAGATACCCAATGCTATTTATGCATTCTTCTCTTTCGAGCTTCAAGCTATTAATATTTCTCACTTAGTTTAACACTTGATATGGAACATAATGTTCTGCGCAATACATATTTCAATTTCCGGACATGCACCCGTACTCTTTTTTTTTGTTTTGTTTTATTGAAACGCCAGGAATATGCATGGTTTTTTAATCTTTCGAATGGCAAGTTTAAGGCTTAAGCGCATACATTTGCATAATTCCGCGCTTGCATTGACGCGAACTCAATTAATTATGCATGCTTGCAAATAAACGGCTTAATCTCGTACTCGTATCTGGTTAATATTTCCGCAGATAAGCCAATTCTAACATAAAGTGTAATTAAACGAAAACTAACAAACTTTTATTTATGAATTGAATTTACATACATGTGTACATTTACCGTTCACAAATGACCATTTGGATTAGGCCGAAAATACTGCAGGATTTCAAAATGAAAAATGATTTATTCACAAATGGGCTGAGTTAATGCGTTTCGTGATGATAGTCTATTAATGCGCTTCCGCGCAATCCATTTAATATTAATGTTAGTATTCACGCGAATAGCTGTGACACTGCAGTTACAAATCATTTTAATTGGTCTTCCGTTTTTTTATTATTTTTTTTTTATAAGGGCAAATCATAGGGACTTTTCCATATAATATTTCATTATTAAATTGAGATTTGGGACTAGACTGCATGCAAAGTTCTCTATACGCAGTATACATATAGGGAGCATGATTCAAAATTATCCCTACCCAGTCGACCTACCCACAAGTCACAACTATAAGGCTGTCATTTAATTTTTATAATAACTAAATAAAAAAAAATTCTAAAAAATCTACATTAGTGGAAATACGTACAATTAAAAGAAGTCTAAAAAGTACAACACTTTTTTGGAAATTTAAACAGTTGGTTTTTGTGTCGTGAAATGCACTTTTTTTTCTCGAAAAACCATTGTTATTTCTACCTGAATATTTTGTTGCAAATATTCTATCTGTTGCTAAATAATGCATATCTTATTGCTAAATAAATAAAAACATATCGTTTTAGTTGAATGTATTTGCCCTTGATGCAATTTAAGTTTCCATAGGCAAGCTCCATGTGGGGTAAACTGAGACAAATGATTTTGGGCATGGTGAAACACATTCACTTAACAAGCTTTGAATTTGCATTTGTTTAATTGCTGTCAATTTGGATAATTATTAATTTGTATATGTATATGTAAACTTTACAATTGATTTTATAATATTTCAGTTGCAACTCATTACGTTTTTCCGTCTAACAATGACAAATACCAGTTACTATAATACTTTTGCATAATTGTTTATAATTCACGAAGTGTCTCACTTTACCACAAGAGTGGAGTAAAATGAGACATTCCATACAAATTCTTCAAACGTTAAAACTGTACAGTAGATTTGATATATAATTTGCTCCATAAATATTTACATAGTACACAGACACTTAGTTATACCACATAACAATAAATTTTTAGATCAATAAGACAATTAATAATTGTGCAAAAAATGTTTTAATAAAATTTGTCTCAATGCTCCCTATAGTCTCACAGGTGAGTTCCAAACTCTAGGATCTGCTTCAGCTGAGTACTTCCTTAGGATTGAGCTCAGTCGAATTTTCGACACCATAAAGGCAGGGAGGGCAGTATAGTTAAAAACACCCAGAATGTGTATGAGGGCCCTTTGAATGTGCACAATATTGACTAACTTTATCGTATCGTTGGCTTTTTCAGGTTCATATTATCAGTCGCACCACATCTACAAGGCAATAGTGTATCGGGTGGTCTGTTGACTCATGCAGATATGGGGCTGCAATCCAGAGGCCCTTCAACTATTGTCGCAACCCGGACCTCTCAAGAACCCCTGGGGTCCCTTCACCGATGATGCCTTTCGGTCACGCAAGACTCACCCGTCCGACAGCCTCCGAGGGCAACCCGGGTGAATGGCTACGAAAGTGAGATGGACTCCATCGAGGTGCCGGTGGAACACGTTCTGATCGCCCACCGTGAGCGTATCTGCGTTCAGATGGACAACATGCGCAAGAACAACGTGATGTGCGACGTAACGATCGTCTGCGACACCACCGAGTTCACGGCACACAAGGTGATGTTGGCGGCCGGCAGTGCCTTCTTCCACAACAAGTTCACGGAGGATGTGAGTCGCCTGCTGGTACCTGAAGTCGAGCCGCAGATCATGGAGATGATCTTGACTTTCGTCTACACCGGTCACGTACTAGCCGTGGCCGACGACAACGTGCAGCCGGTGCTAGCGGCGGCACATCATCTGAGGGTCACGAACCTTTACCACTGGTGCCGGGAAAAAATTGTCAACGCCCTGACGTTGCAGAACCTAGAACACGGTTGGGACGTGGCCGACCTGTACTCGGACCCTTTCCTGCAGGAAAAAGTGGCGCAGTTCGCGGCCAAGAACTTTAAGAAGATAGTCCGCAACGGTGCCTTCCTCGACCTGCCGGCTGAGCGCCTCATCGCCCTTATCGGCAATGACCGGCTGGTGGTCTCGCATCATGACGAAGCTCTGGCCGGTGTCCTAAATTGGGTGAAGCACGATCTGGAGAGGAGGCAGAGGGTCCTGCCTGACATTATCCCCCACATCAAGTTCGATCAACTTTCGCCCCAGTATGTTAACAGCCTTGATGGCGATCCGACAGTGATGGCCTCCTTGGAACTCCTTCAGGCCCTGACCAAAACCATGGCCAGGCGGTACCAGAGGGGTAGCAGCCTGAGGAGGAACCTACAGCAAGGCGGGATCGGGATGTTCGCTGCTTCCATCCGCAATGGGAATGCCTTAGCCAACGTCCAAGAAGCGCCAGTTGAACGCCGGCAAGAACGCGCCGAACGGCCGATAGAACGAGTTGACCTTCGGGGCGGGGGTGGGCCTGATCTGGGCGAAACGATGAGACGGTTCGCCTCTCTTCAAGCGGTCCCCGTCCCCAGGGCCGAGGACAACATCAAGACCGAGCCTCTGCTGGTCGTCCTGGGTCAGGACAAGGAGGACAGTGTAGTCATCCACCACTTCTCCCTCAGTTCCGTGCAGTGGGGGGTGCCCTACCGTCCGGCTGCCCAAAAGAAGTTCGCCAGCATCGTAGCCCATAAGGGCCTGATCTACATGGTGGGCGGAAAGGTGAACCTGGTGCCATCGGCCGCCGTGCACGCGGTCAACGTGAGAGGCCGCCGGACCCAGCTGGTGCGGGATATGAACGTGCCCAGGTGCGGCATGGGGGTGGCGGAGCTGGACGGTCTCATCTACGCTGTGGGCGGCTACAACAAGGCTGGATGGCTCATGGACGTGGAGTGCTATGACTCCGTGAGCGACTCGTGGGAGACGGTGGCAGCCCTCCACGAGGGCAAGGAG
The DNA here is from genome assembly GCA_034696685.1 of Julus scandinavius. NCBI lineage: Eukaryota > Metazoa > Arthropoda > Diplopoda > Julida > Julidae > Julus > Julus scandinavius. The sequence continues at coordinate 1,799 of JAQGAE010000759.1, read as the reverse complement.
GGTGTGGGGGTTGTGTCCACCGGTGGTAAGCTGTATGCCGTCGGCGGAGTGCCCGTGCCCACAACCGAGGTGTACGACCCCGCTCGAGACCAATGGACCCGGCTGGTCAGAATGCGACACGCCAGGGTGTACCATGGAATTGCCACCCTGGAGGGTGTCTTGTACGTCGTTGGGGGATTCGGACATTATCCCGACAGGGTGCAGTACTTTGACCGTGAGAACAGCACCTGGAACGTGATGACCTCAAGGGCGCCACAACAGTGCCGCGATACCTGGTGTACGGCCATCCCCTGGAGCAACCACATCTTGGTAATGAACAGTGAAGGGCTCCTCTGGGACTTCGATCCCAACCAGGAAACATGGACCAAACTTCCGTCTAGTTTCAGCCTGGTCGGAGGATACGTTTCTGGGTTTATTTCAGCCACAGTTTTGACTACTGGCGCCAATCAAGGCAATAGCTAATCCACGTTAACGTAGTTGATAATATGTTGCTTTATGCTGTGAATTATGCTAAGATATGGTGCACAATAACTGATTTAAGGCTCGACGCCAGAACCACGGGATGTACATATACACCATGCGATGTGTATTTCCAACTCCCATCTTGTGTTATAATACGGGAGGCGGTCAAAATGTCTTGCATATTCGTTTATTATTCGAAAATCAAATGTCGTACAAAAAAACTGAAATAGCCATTTTAAAGAGCAGAAAATTTTGGTTTTAGATCATTCTACATGGCGCTATAATTCATGCAGAATTTCGAACAAACATAAAAGCGTTCACACTAGAGGAACATTTTTTCAGTGTTGAAAGGCATGAAACCGAGTAAAATTTATAGTGAACTGTTATGAGTTTATGGTGGCAAATGTGTTTGACAAAGTACTGTACAGAGGTGGTGTTTAAACTTTACGAAATTACGCGAAACTGTAACTGACAAAAAGAGAAGTGATCGTTCGAAAACGTCGATTTGCATAACCAACATAACGCATTTTACGAGAGGGGTATAAACAATCTCATCAAACGTTGGGATAAATGTGTCAACAAACTCGGGTCCTACATTAAAAAATAGCAAATTTCCTGCTCAATAAAATGGTTATTTCAGTTTTGTTTTATGACATCTGGTTTTCGAATAACAAACGAATATGCAACACATTTTGACCGCCCCTCGTAGAATAAACGCTTTTAAGGTTAAGGCGTATGTAAACACCCTAATCGGCCTGCAATACTCAATATTTTCTGACCTTAAAATTAGATTAATTAAATCATGTTGATTATCCACGGAAAATGTGAAAATTATTCAATGCCGTGTTCCATGGGCAGCTGGCGGCGCCCTTTTATCGCAAAATGTGCGCTACTATTATCGAATTGTCATGCAAAAGATTCATACTACAACATGGGGTCTACCAAATGAAAGCTAAGATCATAGAATCAGTTTTGTTTGTAGAAATTGTATTTTAATAGTTTACTAGAAATGAAAGGAAAAGTTCTTTGACTAACATTATTGATGGTCTGAGCAGGTGTTTTTGTGTGTATCCTGATTTTTTTCTTATAAAAGTAAGAGAATTTACAGAAATATTCCGCCATGTTCTGAAAAAAAACCAATTAATATGTACAGGACCCTAAACTAACAGCTAGACGCCCAACCTTCAGTTGAAAAATTCTTGGAATTGCTATTGTATACGAGCGCATTTACTTCATCAGTCTAAAACCAACATGCAAGGCTAAAGGCCCCTACACATTTGAACGTTTTTCTTATGTTATGTTATGCTATGTTATTTTGACGTCACTAGCAGACGACT
>JAQGAE010000758.1:0-30179 GCA_034696685.1 Julus scandinavius | reverse complement strand
GTACTTGTATCAGAAATTAGAAATACTGTACTTGTATCAGAAATTAGAAATACTGTACTTGTATCAGAAATTAGAAAGATAGTACAAGTGTATGGTAATTTTATACATAAATGGTTATGTAAATGGTCATACTTTACATGCAAATGTGTGCCCATATCTGGTCACTGATGGCCAGCCATGCATCCGAGTGTTCCCTGGTGGAAAAATTGGCAGACATTGGGCATGCATTGAAATTTTTAAATGTTTGCCTATATATGGCATGTATAGACATATACAGTGTAACCTGTCTAAAAGCATAGGTCGGTGAAAATATGCATTTAGACAGGTTCTTCTCATTTACTGCTTATATTTAGAAGAAGTTACATGGAACACATCATAGATGGCGCTAGTATTTTGGATAGGAAAAATGGGTCCATACAACATATATGCCCATATACAGCCAGCCATATTATATCGGAATTTTAAAAATATGTAGAGGCAGCTCAACCGTCCATTTGCTGACCATTTCCTGCCATAGTTCTGCAAATTAATTATTTTTTGTGTGGAAATTTATAACCCGAGAAGGCCATTCTGAAAGCTACATGAATATCCTGAACGTTTTTTTTCATTCCTGAACAGGTAATGACCTTAATGGCGTAACTTTTTAATTGGTTATCGTCTGCTTTCCGAAGGTGGCATGAAATATGTGCCAATATATTCTTCCTTTTTATCCAGGTTGCAGGCGGCCATCTTGCTATTTCCAAACCCAAAATAAGGTTCCACATTCAACTCGATAATTACTAAAATAAGCTGTGCCTTGCATGGCCAAACTCCATTATCCCTGGTCTGGCAACGCATTTAATCACTTCACAGAACTATGTTTTTTATTTCCGGATCAATTAAACAAATCAAATAAAAATTAGGTTCCTCACACTTAAGTTTTTTTGCTATAAAAAACAACAACAACAGCCCCCTCGCCCAAATAGCCTTAAGCAAGTTATGGACAACTTTAATGTAGGCTATGATCGTTATAAGGATTAATTTTATCATTAATCTCCAAAACTTTTAATCCCGGATTAGCTCTGTATAGTTGTGTTGTCGGTCAAAGGATCTGTTTCATATCAATTGACGGTTAATTGCTTCTGATTAAGTTCAATGATGGATTAATTCGATCTTCTGATTGTGTTCCTGCTTTGTTAATTTTATGTTTCAGTTGTTTATCTGGTCATTGATGCAGTTCTGAGAAGGTTAAATGATTTTAGACCACTTTGCCGACACCCATTGCACGGAGAGTACATTTCGCCGACTCTCATTATTATGATTAGATGATTATTTTCTTGTCTAACCTGACTTAACCTAGGACCAAACACGTTTGTAAATATGGATTGACGGCGAAATGGATTGTCGGTCAAATGGGGCTCATTTCGCCGACTCTCATTATTCTAACTATATATATTTTTTTGTCTAACCTAACGTGATCAATATACGACTTAGGTTTTATATCCTAGAACCTATTTTCTTGCCTAATCTCCTAGGCCCTAAAACGTTTGTAGGGCACATAAATAGATAAATTCCATATATGGATATATGTGTATGCCAATACATATTGTGTGTGCTATATATTATATATACACAGTGAGCCAAAAAAAAAACAAAAAAAACGATGCCAACAATTTAAAAAAATGCACTTCTCGACCAGCCCTTCTTAGGCAATTCTTTCAAAAACTTTCTTGCACTAAATTTCTTATTTTCGCGAAAAACTGCAGGGAAATCAGTGAAATAAAAATTATGCTGACGTGCAGCGCCACCTACTTGAGGGTAACAAAAGTACACAACTGGAAAATTTCATTAAAATTATTGTATTTTTAATTAAGTTACAATGAATTATATTTTGGCATCGTTTTTTTTGGCTCACGGTGTCTACATAAATTCGTAACGTTTTTGTTTTTTAATCAAAATTAAATCCAATTTTACACAAATATAGGCAACAAACGTGCAAGCAGAACGGCTATTTCAATTTGTACTCAAAGTGTCGTACAAATTGAAATAGCTGTTTTGTTCGTACGTTTGTTGCCTATATTTGTGCGAAATTGGATTTGTTTTGATCTACATAAATTCGTAACGTTTTTGTTTTTTAATCAAATTAAATCCAATTTTACACAAATATAGGCAACAAACGTGCAAGCAGAACGGCTATTTCAATTTGTACTCAAAGTGTCGTACAAATTGAAATAGCTGTTTTGTTCGTACGTTTGTTGCCTATATTTGTGCGAAATTGGATTTGTTTTGATCTACATAAATTCGTAACGTTTTTGTTTTTTAATCAAAATAAATCCAATTTTACACAAATATAGGCAACAAACGTACAAGCAGAACGGCTATTTCAATTTGTACTCAAAGTGTCGTACAAATTGGAATAGCTGTTTTGTTCGTACGTTTGTCGCCTATATTTGTGCGAAATTGGATTTACTTTGATTATGAAACAAAAAAGTTACGAATTTATGAAAAAGGTTCCCATTTTTATGTGGCCACCCTGTATAATTTTTCCATCTGGGATATTATGTCCAATATATGGCAAATGATCTCATACTCCGTAAATGTCCTGAAACATATTTTCGTTTACAGTGATGTATATCCAAGCATTTATGGTCATTTAGAGCATTATATACATAGATCATTGTCCACTATAGTGATTATACACAGTATATTTTCATTAAACATTAAAATAGACGAGTCGGTATAGTCTTTGTTCAACATCTGTTCCTTCTTTTGTTTCACGAAAACATTCTCCGATTAGAAAAATGTTCTAGCAAGCATCTGTGAAGCAGCTTCATCAATCCGATAATAGTAGACAGACACGATGTGGCAATTCTCTGCTTGTTTATGACGCAAGGTCAATGAATTTCCAGGGGATTTTGCAAATCGATGAACAAACAATGCGGGATCGCCACCCTTTATGGTGAGCTTTTTTAATGTCTATGTTCATGCGGAACGGAATTTCACATTTCTTCCGCTTCTGTTTTGGATGGATGATTTTTTCATCCATCCAATCCTCACATTAGTTGATGTAAAAGTTACGTCTGGAGTTTTTGTTATAAAAACTGAGTGGTTCAAGGCAAAGGCGATTCTACATTTGTCAAAGTTTTTTAAAAAAATTGAAGGCGAGACAGGGACATTAATCAATAGTTCTATTTAGGATATTGACTTGAGATATTTAATCTAAAATTCTTTGTGCAATTTTAAAGAGTTGGTTTCTGTGTCATAAAATGACATTTTTTTCTTAGAAAAATCATTATTATTTCTACTTGAATATTTTGTTGCAGATATTTGATCTGTTGATAATTAATGCATATTTTATTGCTAAATTAACATCGGCTAAGTTGAATGTAATTATCTTTGATGCAATTTAAGTTTCTATGGACAATCTCCGTGTGGGGTAAACTGAAACAAATTGTCCAGTTAGGAAAACAAATGGACTTATAGATTATTGAGATAAAAATAAACTTTTTTTTAAAAGTAAAAGGGCGATTTTTAATGTAAAAACTCAATTTTTTTGCGTTATTACGTGCAATTTTTCTGCTCTTCAAATGCAATTTTTTTGCTCTTGAATTGAATTATTTTGTATTAAAAGTGCGATTTTTCTAAGGTAAAAATGCAATTTCTATATCACTTGTGCCCAAAATGAAGTTGAGCATTTGCTTCTGAGGCTAAGCAGAACCTTCCGAAGTATCTCACACCATTCTACATGTATTGCGACCTAATTTTGTCATCAAAATCAAGTTTGACTAGTTACTTGGCACATATCGCATTCCTCGAACACATTATTCAAGTTAGATGTTGTTGTTGATGAAGGGGTCAACACCTTTTTTAACTTTTGTTAAATTTTGGATGCTTTTAAGTATCTGGAAGATGCCAACCGTTTCACATAACAATGCAAACGAAATCCCTAAAAGGGGCAGAAGTCAGTTGCCAGCTGGTACTTATTCCGAGTATGAACAGAATTTCACATATCTTAGGCTATAGAAATAGGAATTGCCCTTTGTCCATGTCATGACATAACTTTTCAACGACGTAATAAATAAAAGCTGGAAACAATGGATGGCTTTTTTTGCTATTACATTTACGCTATAGGTACTGTATGTTATGAACTAGCTTTAAAATGTGTTGTTTACTTAATTATGCTAAGATTGGATACATTTATCGATTGAGTCACTATTTCATATTCCCTAATTTGGTTCCGTGCGCGTGCGCACATTCACTTCCGCCGACATCGGCGTTCCGGCTAGAGCTAATAGCCTCCCACGTGAAGGAACTAGGCTAGTATATATTGGAAACAATAAACTAGCCAGATCATTTTCACACATTATTCAAATTCTCAAAAACAAACCTTAGTTTATTTATATTCCCTAATTTGGTTCCGTGCGCATTTTCATTTTCGCCGAAATCCGCCTTTCCGGCTAGAGCTAATAGCCTCCCACGTGAAGGAACTAGGCTAGTATATATTGGAAACAATAAACTAGCCAGATCATTTTCACACATTATTCAAATTCTCAAAAACAAACCATAGTTTATTTATATTCCCTAAATTGGTTCCGTGCGCATATTAACTTCCTCCGAAATCAGCGTTTCCGGCTAGAGCTATGTACTAGTCTCTCATTTCACACATTCAAATTTTCAATAAGAAACCATGAAGTGTATTCATATTCCCTGATTTGGTTCCGCGCGCATGCGCACATTCACTCCCGCCGAAATCAGCGTTTCCGGCTAAAGTTACTATAGCTTCTCACATGAAGGAGGCTATAAGGAACACGTGCGCATGTGCTCTATTTATAATCTTGTATATTTCAATATGTTCTATACAAATAGTTTTGAATCGGCTAAAATGTATTGAGTGACCATCATGTAAAATAGTTAATTCCACGAATGAAACGAAATTTTTTTTTAAATTGAAAAACGTTGCCCCATGAGAGCGGTAGATGGCGCCACTCACCAATGACAAAGGGAAACCACGCGACAGCAGTGCAGCAGTAATGAAAGGTTCCTGTTGTGTTGGTATCGAATATTTAGTGTAATGATCCTATAAATTCGTGTTTTTCAAGAGGATGCTTCCAGTGGATTATTATTTTCTGATCCAACATACTTCGGACGATGACACATACTAGGTAATATCCAATAACATGGTTAGAATTCATTTTTCAAGCCATCGTTGGTCGTCCAATGGCTTCGGTCAAGGTTACCCACTTACCTTTTTTTTTTGGGAAATCATAAAATTTGAATCATGTTCTTTTATTATCCGTGTTCCTTATTGTGCTGAACGTTGGGCATGTGTCTGTTTATACACTACTATATCTGATAGCCTATTACAACTTGGGTATTAACAAAGTCCAAGATTAAAGATCGGATATTGTAGTCGTTAGGCTATGATTCTATATAGGAACAGTGGTGGCCATCCTGTTTGAATGTTGGAGAAATGTTACTAAAATTTCACAAGGACTATCAAGCATTTTCTTCAGTGTTTAAGGCCATTCCCAACACTGATTGTATGGATTCTAATAAGCTCTACAGCCTTCAAGCTCCAATTTGTGCTTAAACTAACGTCAATTCTCTCGTATAAAGCTACTAGGTTAACTGTTTAGTAGAAAAAATGAAGTTTTATTACCTCAGGAAGGAAGTTCTAGTCAAACAAACTAATTAGAATTTGTTAATTTCAGCTAGTGTGAAGCAAGCCATGTGCTTTTGCTCTAATTATCATTGTGACCGGCCAGTGGTGGATAATATGGCTAAACTTTATTGTTTAGATTCCCATTGGTGTGAGTTGCCCAAATTAATACTGACCCAGCAATTTAACATGTTTAGGGAAGTAGTAAGGTGAAGAAATTCTGGCCTTGAACTTGGATATTTTCTTGTGGGCTGCTACTGTTTCTCAGTGGCGTTCTTGAGTAATGTTACCATGCTAAACGATGGAAATTGAGATGTTTAGGAACAACTGGAGGATATGTCATGGAAAACCGTAATCCATATATTGGGTTGACTGTAAACCCACATCTTCCATGGTTCACATACGAAACTATGAACAGTTTGCTAATTCTGGTGTGTTTGCTAAGCCAGGTATCAATTTAATCACAAGAGTTGGTCTGGTTAAAGAATTGGAAATACTGCAACTTAGTCCCTCGATTTAACAATGACCAATATCGGTAGAATCCTAACCAGCTGATCCTAACAACGCCCAAATACTCCATTATCAAACACTTAAGCGCAAATGCATTATGGGATTCAGCCCACCTAGCTTTTGCGATTGTAGTTTTTAGATGTGGTTGTGTTTTTGGTAATTTGTTATAGATGTGAAGAGAGGCAGGCGCACGGTCGCAGCCGATTTTTAGAGGAACTATCATGGCATTTGTGAAACAACTGTGGAAAACCGTGAAAACCACAACCCGAGATTTGAACCCAGTTCTCCTGAATCAAAGGTTGATTGCTTTACCACTACCCCACCTACCTCGTTACCCATTTTCTTAAATAGAACATACTAAGGGAGTTAGGAAGAATCTGAGCATTTTTAAAAAAAAAGTTAAATTTGCCGTGCAGCAAAATCTTCGCTTATCATTCGAATCACTTAAATCAACTTGAGTGAGCTCAATTGTCACATTGAATCTTTGCGGTATCATGCTCTCAAAGTCTTCTCCACAGCCATTGCAGATTCAATGTAATAATTGATATTGGGTGACCTACTCCATTACCACTTTCCATCTTAATGACCGTAGAGTATAAAAATGGAATTCAAGTTGAATGTTATGACCATAAACTCTGGTACCAAACTTACCCCGATGAAATTTTTAAATGCAACCAGCAAGGTAGTTAACGCAAAGTGATCTGTCAACCTGCTTGTGAAATAAGTTTTGCTAAATTGATTTGTGTCCTGCCACCATATGCTAATTCTTTGATGACAATAGGATGCTGATATTCAGGAAAACGGTCATGATGATAATGGCATGTGCTTGTTGCTCTTTAGAAGAGGCTAACATCAGTATGTCCCACTAATTTGAAATTTAGACTTGTGCAAGATGTTACTCAAGAGTCAGACATCGCGAGTTGGTGATTAAGTAAGTTAGTGATGTCGTGGTGCATACTTATGTGTTGAACACATTCTACCATTTGAACTTGGAAGTTGTCATGTCTAGAAACTGCTCGAATGAAATTGCAGCAGCTGTTGATGTTTGATGAAGTACTACCCCTGTTCCAAAATACTGAGAACCGCTGGATTGATACAACAACAAAAATCAGCAGCTGTTCCATTCATTTGCTATTCAACTCAACTCTGTCAGCAAGCAAATGCCACATGGTAGGGAGGACCAATAATTTTCCGTAAATTGTGGATCAGTCATGCTTTTCCGTGAATTTTATATTTTAGTTCTGATGCTCTATCATATATATAACATAGTAAAACCATTTTGTTATACTGGACAGAGTATTCTAAAACATTTGCAAACATGAATCCAAATTGATTAGTAGTCAAGACTTTGACAATTACAGTATTTATAATTAACACATGCAATGAACAACATTTTGTATGCATGTAATATTGGCAACAGTATCATTAATTATTTATTTTTATCACCAATGTGAAGTTTACAAGGGCGTTTCAGAAAAAAAATTGGTTTTCAGGTTGTTTATGAACCCAGTTGCTAGGATAACAAGCGTACTTATGACAAGATACTTTGTAGCGTTGTTTTAATGATGCCTATTAAGTCCAAAATTGGGGCATCACCAAATTGCCAGTTTCTGACAAGAAATAACATTGTGAAACTTCCATAAATTATAAGGAAATACATAGCTAACAATTTTGTAACTAGTGAAATTCTGTTATGTACTATTAAGGTGTGGGATATCGAGTTAAATGATTTGTATAACTATGATGTAAAATCATTTAAAAATCATAGCTTATAGCCAAAAAACAACGTCTCAAGATTCTAGGCAAGTAATCGTATGTTGAAAATATGAATTTCAGAAATCTTACTTGAGACCAAGATGAAACTTTGCTATGAATTTATTTGGAATGGTTGTGTGATTGGTGCACTGGCGCTTCTTCTGCAACAATAACCAGAATATGCACGTTTGTTTCGCAAAATTTCTAATGATCTTAATTATGTGGAAGCATTAAGATGGTTTCTGTGAATTTTTGTAATATCATAGTACACATTTCCTGTTTTTCTCTTTCGCATGGGTCGGCCTGCCCCACAAAATTATCCGAAACAATTTCATAGAGAGATTTCTCAGAAATTAACATGGAATTTGCTTCCAGAAAACAATGTTCGTGTTTAGTCTATTTTAATGTTCTCCTTCCTGAGTTTGAATTTAAAAATCGTTTTATGTTAATATCCAGGTGAATAAGTTTAATGGCCTCAACTTGTGACAACAATATAAAAATTGGCATTTTGATAATTTTTTTTTTGCCTTCTGACCAGAGTTGAAAATTGCACTTCTGAAAGGTATATCAGAATGTCCATTTTCAACTAACTACACTGAAAGTGAAATTTTGCATTTGGATTTGAAAGGGTTTTAACGAGTTTGAAATAACTAGTCTTCAAATTTTAATAATCGTGAAGAAGTATAACTATTGAAAATGTTTTATTTATTTTTAGGATGTTTAGTTTTTAACTCTATATGGAGTGGTCAAAAACTTCAGTAAAACAAATTATTCCAAGGGCGTTTTCTTGTTATTCTTAAATATATTCGAAGTTGAATGACTCGTACCTGCTCTAAAAATCAGAATGTTCCACATTTTAGTTTTCACAAGATTATCTACTTCTCTTTTTTCTAAATATCAATTATGTATAGCCTAGCATGTTCTTAAGTTTAGAATTGAACTGATTTGAGTTGAGGCAATCTTTTTTAAATTTATTCCACGATGCTCAGTAACAATTGTAGTAATGTTTATTTATATTTTTTTGTCATTACTGATCATAGTCATGTTCAAAAGTTTTTGTCTTAAAACAAATTCAGAAGGCTAACCACAAGCATTGACATTAGAATTTGCAGTGTTACTGCATTCATAAACAAGATTTCTCAACAAAGTATATTAGTTTTCAATGTTAACCTAGTTTTATACGAAAAAATTCGCCTACGCTGTAACATTCTCTCATTTTCTAAAATAACTATCAAATATGCAATGTACTTAAATTCGCCATAATGCAGAAATTGAACATAAATTACCTAGTTATAAAGATTGTCCGAGCCCTTTGTCAACAATTTGTTAACGTATTTTCCAGTAAATTCGCGTACAATTTTAAGAATTTTTGGCAACTATGCCTCATTCACTAATATCATGTTTTCAGTGATGGTGGCAGTTTTTCAAAAAATTGCATTGGCATTATTGACTTTAGATTGCCAGACAAGTTTAGCAGTTTCTAAAAAAAATTATGAAAATTTAGCATATAAATATGACATTTACTTTCACATTGCTAATTATTAGTTATCATATTAGTGAAAAAAAGATTCTAAAGGAATACGATTTTCCTTTTTTACAAATATTAAATTTGGTATCTTTTTGACATAAGTTTTCACCAAAAACATGACTTTTTGAACACAGGAATATTTACTTAGCCTGCTGATAAAAAAATTACGCTTAATTATGATTTTTAATTCAGATATGTCATGGGAAAACTGTTTTTAATAGTAGTTTCTGTGAATTCAAGATGGTCAAGCTCAGCATGACTGCAAAAAGTAGAAACCAATCCATTTATTGCAAATTGTGTTCTAAAACAATTTCTTCGAGCAACATGAGAAAGCAAGAAGTTAAGCGTTTTGACTTCATATTTTTGAATATTTGTTCGTGGTCAAGGAAAATTGTTTTGAAAACTGAAAAAGCCAGGAAAGTTGACAGTTTCACTCCTGGGGGGGGGGGGGGGGAACCCTGGTATGCTAATTTCTGACCTCTTTCTGCCTGCCATACAGTGTCAACTATCTCTTTAGGCAGCGAAATCATGTTAACTCGAGCTTTTAAATATCTTGTCCAGTTTAATCGCAGATATTCAGATTCGTGGGAACGGATCAGAACAACCTGTTGCTGCGTTGGCCCCCACATTCAGTTGCACCTCTGCAAAACATGTCTAATTAAGGAGAGAAACACTTTTGACCCCATTTGGGAACATGAAGGTTTGCTCTCCGTGATGCATGAGGTAATAGCCACATCTCCGAGCTACCCAGCGGATGCCGGGTCGCAGTTTCGCCCGTCCAAGAGCTGGTTTTGGAAGCTCGAGTTGACCATTTCTGGGTTATGCTCGCCTTATTCGTGTTTACATTTTCAAGCTGGTCGGTTTCCGTTTCAGTTTCACCCGTTTAATACCATCTATGTCCACGCTTTGATGCGACCCAATTTTAACGAGTGGGCACTGGGCAAGCCGTTTTTCGCCCGGGACAATGGAGATATCAAAACAGGGGTGTTGTCTGCTTTTTCCCCCCTTGATAAGTCAACGGCCTGTCCATGATGACCTATCTGGATTGCTTGCCTCGGCAGAATACTCCTATCCCGAGCTGAATATCGGTGATCGGGCCCCATATTTCAAATTATCGGCAAGTTTGCTTTTTAGGCAGTTCAGAGATTGACCATTTGAGGAATGCAAAATGAAAGTGCCTTATGCATCGGCTGTGCAGGTTTTGGGCAAGATTCATTCTTGCATCAAGAATGTGGATTTCTAGTTTTTGCTGCCCTGGGCTTTTTGAAGGGCAAAAAAGTTTAGGGTGTCCAATCACCTTGAAAATCAGGAAAGTGGGGAAATGGACTTGAATTTATAGCACCTCGGAAAAAGTCAGGAATCATTCTTAAAAGTTCGTGTTAAACACCATTTAATGTTGGAATTTCCTGTCGGCGTCCAAACATCTGAGTAATTTGATGAGCCGCGAGTGACATTTCTCCCATTTCCTGAATTTTGTCCAAAATTTCATTATTTTATAATATTTTGATACAATAATTTATAAAACAAAGAAAATGCCACCCTTGTATGTCGTTGGAATGGGATTAGGATATATCTTCAGTTTGTTATTGTCCATGAAAATACCATTTTAAATTGGAATTTTGTTGTGAATTTTTACAAGTTATCACATTTTAGTAATACAATGCAAGTTGAAATCTGACTCTAAAATGTGTTACAAAAAAACCCCACATTTTTAGTGCTGTAAGTGTTGTCAGGGCTGCTTAAAATTAGAGGAACATTTCTGAAAATAAGTTTATTTCAAAAGTAATTTGGTAGCATTTATGCCATTTAAAAAACTAACCAGCAATATTTGTACCTAATTTTACAAGAAGTTGTTTTTAAGTTATCTTGCCATTGGGTGTGAGTGATATTTAATGATTTTTTTCTATTGTTTCTGTAGTCGGAAACGTTCTCGTGCTAGCAACGATGAGGAGGCAAGCGACTTTATGCCCATCTCCAAGCGGATCAACAATTTGCACATCAGGTAATGGATTTATAAAACATGTTCTGATTTAAACTTATGATCTTACTTGCGAAACTCGCAGGTAAGACCGTATAATTTTTTTAAATGGCAACAGCGAGAATGTTGTTTTATGCCAGAGAGTTCTATGAGCTGAAAATATCAGGAATCATGTTGGAAAATCGGTTTGCCGACACCGGCATCTTTTGTCGGCAAGAATTTGGATGTTGAATTTTGTCCAGGGTGGCATGCAAATATGTACTGCTGAACTATGGCATGCAAACCTTTGGTCCACCCAAATTTCATGGTAAATAGGTTAACTACCAACGATTTTGATACTCATGCTTGAGGAGTCACGAAGGTTTGCGGGTGATTCAAGCATAACATGATTCATGCCTTCCTGTCCGAGGCCGATAACTGTTAATGCGCACACAATTATTACTTAGTTATTTTAATCGTGCTTCAGAATTCAACAAGATTTTTTTCATTATGACCGATTTGTTGATTTATCGTGCATCGGTGACACGTTAACATCACGCATCATCTGAAGAAAATGCAATACTAAAAAAAAACATAATGAAATAATCAAAACTCGTGATACGATCGTTTATGCAATTATCCAGGTTTTGCTTAAATACAGCAATCCTGGCTCAATTTTTTTGCTGAAATCCTTCAAATGGCTAGATAAGCTATGGGAAACCTTTATTGTCACTGCATTTGCTCATAATAAACGAATATTGTACGTGCTCGGACAGATATGCGTACATGTGCGTTACCAGTCTAGCCATACAGGAGATTCTTCTACAAAAAAATTGTACGCAGCCTCGTGAAGGCTCAGATGCGCCCAAAGGTGTGTTTTTAAAAGATTCATCCTTTCAAAAGGGTTTCTCAAAAATGTATTTTTAACAGATTCATCCTTTCAAAAGGGTTTCTTTATGATAAATAACTTACTATTTGCGGCGTAAACGATTAAATAAATTCATGTTTGCAATAAAACGGCGATTATGGTATAACGTCAAGATTTCTTAGTCTTTAGGGTATAACGGAGGGTAAACTTCGTGTTTACAACTTTACAGCATACACATCTGAGAAAATTTCGTGTTTACTATATTTTATTATGATAAAACTGTGTTTACAGCACATGAGCCTTCACGAGTCTCCATTCAATTTGATTGGTGGGAGATCTGCTATGGGAATATCTCCTAGATTCGAATGGCCATATATATATATACAAATGCGACTAATATATTTCGTACATGGCCCATGCTGGACTGTTCCATTCCAATGTGCAAATATCTGGTCGCAATTCCATACAAAAGCTGCTCATGGGGCTTGCAAAATATGTGCATTTATCCAGTTTGTGCAATTAAGCATGTTCGACTGTATTGTGACAGTTCAGTAGTTCAGTAGCATTTTTTTGAATCTGTGGATTTTAGTACAGCATACTTGTCCACACTGAAGCTGGAGTCAGCAGATTCCAATTCAGCTCAATTCAAAACCTTACAGTCAGCAAATAAATGCCATATGGTAGGGGAAGTTTTACCCAATCATTTCAGGAGGATGCTCCTACGTCCATAGCGACTTAGACATCATTGTTAAATTGCATTTTTTACTAAATCTGGACTTTAGACAGGAAGGCTATACCGTCGTCTAATCGCATGCAAAAAGAAGGACCAATAGTCCCACGAAGCTCGGTCAAAGGATTTGAGTGATTGTCTACTCCTATAGTGGTCGTTAGGCGTTAAGATACGGAAAACAAGATTTGAATTACAAGAAAGATGATAACTTTTCTTGCCTAGACCTCAATGTGTCCCAATTTAGAGAGCCAAAATAGTTTTCGGTTATCCGAGGTTGGCTCGGTCCACATTAACGCAGATGATCGAATGGAGCAAATCACTGGCAACCATACTATGGTACCCTTGGTTTTTAGGGTCTTGCTAAGTTAATAGAATCTGAAGACCTGATTTCCAAGTTATTTTCAAGGTGCTGACCACGGGATGAGGATTAATGACCAGGTCGGTCAGCGGCAGACCACGAAGGTGTTTTCCCGAAAGGTTGCCGCTCGATTTACCTCTCAACTGGCGCTAACGAGGTCCGTTTTTTCGCATTTGGCTAGCAATTTGCGGCAATTAAGCTGCCCAACACTGGTTCCGGCCACTGGACGAAACAATGAAATTCGAATAATTGAGTGGGGCCACCCGAAGCGTGCGAAAATGGGCCTTTTCCGGCATTCCTGAAGAGTTTTGAGAGTCTGGCGCTTCGGGCTGGACTACTGCCTGCCATGTGGGCCAAGCAGAAACAACAACTTTTTGTTGTTTTGGCTCGTTTTGGACGAATGGTTTGTTTAATTGTGGTGGTCATTGGTCATTGGTCATCGGCAGTGAGTACGAAAGCCCACCGCGTGGTCTGATTAACCAAGAATGCTGCAAATTTATGGGAATATGCAGACTTGCATGACATGATGTCTAGCAGATAAACTATTTCTTAGAATTTGTGTTATATCTGGCCTTTTTCATCAGGTAATTTATATATATGATCATCTATGATTTGGTTATATCACACATACATGAATTTTATTTTAAAGTTTTTGGATTGGTGAATCGGTTCCCGTACAAAAATAATGTGCAGAAAATGACCAGAAAAATATCCCAGTGCATCTCCTGCAGAAATTTGATACAAATAATGGCAATTGGTATTCTCAGAAAATAGTTTGCACAGCTTTCAACCAAATTTCTGCAGAATTTTAAGATGCTTTAAACTTGCAGAAATGCTCTAAACTAATAAACCCCTCTCAACTAATAAGCCCCTCCAATCTAATAAACCCCTCTAAACTAATAAACCCCTCTAATCACACTCGTATCACATAATATTTAATAAATATGAGCATTTATAACCTTAATGGTAATGAAGTCCCTGTATTTGCAAGTTTCCAGGTTCGCTTTCCTCTGTGAACCAGTTTTTTATAAACATATTCTGCAGAAATGCAGCATAATAGGTTCTGCAGAAATGACTTCTGCAGATTTAGACACCATAATTCTGAAACATACTTTTCTGCAGAGGTTTAGGACGCTGGATTCTACAGAATTCTGAGTCATTTTTTGTATGGGTAATCAGTAATCGTAATCAGTACTTTACTCATGAGTACAATTTGCCCAAGTTTGCTCAAGAGCATATTACGCAATTCTTTTGAAGTTCAGAAACATTGTTAAGTGGGCCATCAGAGCCAAACCTGGTTTATTCGTTAGTAAGGAAACTTGTTCATTAGCGAAGATGTCCAGCTGTTAACATGTCTGTTTATGAAAGGCTTCTGACGTTAATGAGGCCACCTTGACCTGTCCATCATCGTTTGTGTCTACCAAAGAATGATGTAATCTTGAATGGCTTCCATCATCTGAGTAATTAACCGATTAGCATAATTTGAAAGGTGTGGAAACTTTGGCTGAATATTTTAATAGAAAATTGGTCAAATAGTCTATAAAGTTATGTGGTGAAAATTGATGTGGTCACTTAGTGGATTCAATTCGAGGCTAAATTCCGAAATGGCTAAATCGTCATTGAAATTATATGGCGAAAATTGATGTGGAAAAGTCGTGGATTAAATCCTGAGCTAATTTACTGAAAGGCTAAATCGTCATTGAAATTGTATGGCGAATAACAGTGGTCATGGTGTGTGTGGATTAAATCCTAGGCTAAATTCTGAAATGGCTAAATCGTCATTGAAATTGTGGTGAAAATAGATGCGGTGAAATAGTGGATTAAATAATAAGCAAAATTCCGCAATGGCTAAATCGTCATTGAAAGTATACAGCGAAAATTGACTTGGTCAAGTAGTTAGTATTTTTACTAAGCTAAAATACGGAAAGGCTAAATCGTCATTGAAATTATATGGTGAAAATTGATGTGGTCACGTGGTGGATTAAATCCGAGGCTAAATTCTGAAATGGCTAAATCGTCATTGAAATTGTGGTGAAGTCGTGGATTAAATCCTAAGCTAAATTACCGAAAGGCGAATAAATCTGGTCATGGTGTGGATTAAATCCTAGGCTAAATTCTGAAATGGTTAAATCGTCATTGAAATTAATGTGTTCCTGTTGGTGATTAAATCCTAGGCTAAATTCCGAAATGGCTAAATCGTCACTGAAATTATATGGCGAAAATTGGATGTGATCACATTGTGGATTAATTAATCCTAGGCTAAATTCCGAAATGGCTAAATCGTCATTGAAATAATATGGCGATATGAGATTAATGTTTTTCGAGGAAACGTTTCTCATCAGAGCACCACAGTGGTCTTATTATTAATATAATACTTTTTAATAATGACTGTAATATTGCGTGACTCATATATGAGCTTTTATCAGATTGGTTTTCTTAACCCAGAAATACTGGGTTTCATTAACTTTCATCTGTGTTCTACTTGAAGGAAACAAGATTTTCGTAGTTACTGAGCTGAAGGCAAATGTTGAAAACTTTAGAATGAAAATACAACACCAAAAAAAACAAGAACCTACTAATTTTCTTAACACCTTGCACGGTTTCTATTATCAAATTTACAAGAAATGGTTGAATTTTTCAGTTCACATCTGTGTAGACCGGTCACCAGTTTACCTGTATTGTACACGACCAGATGCTTTATTGTTTATAATATATGGATCTTGCTTTTTAATTGCCGATTTGCTCCATGACAAGATAGTAGTGCAAATATTGTGGAATTTACGTTGAAAATATGGAGAAAAAAAATGCAGGAATGTTTTATTTATGCTTAGACAAAATTCAGGTGCTCGTAAATCAAAAAATTACTTAAATAAGAAATGCCTCGGGTAAAAGTATGTTTAAAAGATGTCCAAACAACATTTAATTATATGAAAAAATTACTCTTCTCGAGAAAAAAATATTTGATTTATGTTATGTAATAAATCAGTGAAAGTAATTTTTATTCAATTCATCAATTATTCAGTCAATTTCATCTCTGGCATAAATTCTGGCACAAAGTTTCATCTTTTGAATTGTTGGTTCTTTCATAAGCTACAATAACCTGGGAAAATTTTTTAGATCTCATAAAAAGCTAATTGGCTATTTTTAACGAAAATCTGATAAAACTAAATGATTTGACCTGTCTCTTAGATAGGAATCTGCACATGAAAGGCCTCTCATTAAGCGGCTATAGATAATGATGAAGAAACAATTAGGTTCTTATCATTTTACTAGAGAATATATGTAGATTTGCTTATTTTGACTACTAAAGGTGTTCCACTTCTGAAGCGTAAAATTCCTAACTGAGGAAGTTTGCTTTTTTACTATCATTTTTAGCAGAAAACATTCCATAAAAGGCTGCAGTTTTACAATTTCATAACTAGAGTACTGTCTATCAGACTTTCATATCAAATAGCTAAAAACCCTCTATTTGGGTATATGTACTCCAGGGCAGGGAAGCGTCATTGGGCCCTTATTTTTACTCTAATTATGTGTTCAACTAGCTGTCGTTGATACTGTCAAGTGTTTGGCGGTCTATATTACCAAAAACCTCTCTTGTAATCATCATTTCACAGAAATTGTTGGTGTAGCGATCCAACGCCTTAATTCATACAATTTCCAACAACAAATCATATTTATTTTATTTTCTCTATTCATCAACATCCAATCTACCAACGCTCAGATGTCACTCGTGCCTGGAAACGAGCCTGAAATGGCTTAATTCAGTTTTTTTTCTCATCAATTATATAACCCAGATATCTAAATTGGAGTGAAATTCACACCTGAGCACCACCAGCTGGTTATCGGGCTGTCAGCCACTCGCCCTGATTTTTCTGACCTGTCTTTTACATGACCTTATTTGGACATACGCAGTTATGTACTATAATACATCCCAGCCTGTTTTGCAGGACATATAATAGGAAAGGCAGGAAATTGATTGCCATATTAGGTAGTTTTCTGTGAATTTACTATAATGGTTTTATAAGAATTTTTTGATCAAAATGGAAAAATTTCATGAGTGTATTGGGACTTTTCTCTGTTAATGTATAATTTTTGTCGGGAATTTGTAGCTGAAGATAAGAAATTTTTAATAACGTATTGTTTTATTTTTTAAGAAATATTTTAGTCAAAATAGGCAGATTTTACTAATGTGCTTGCAAATATTTTTTGCACAAAATATGAAATTTCCATGACTATTGAGGAATGGCACATTGTACACTGGCACACTGTACGAGTGCTTTATAGAACATGAACATTTTCAGTTAAAAACAGAATATTTTTCATAACATGTAATGATTTTTGGTGAAAATAGGCCATTTTACATGACTATTGGAGTTTTCAAATGGGGAATTTCTGGTAATATTCTGTATACTTTAAAAGAACAAGGGTAATTTTTACCTAAAAATAGGATACTTCCAATTACATATTCTCGCAAATTCCAATGACTGTATTGGGGTTTAGTATGACACATTTCTATTAGCTACTATATATGTAGAAATGGAAAATTCTAATAACATATGATTTTTTTGTGGAAATATTTTGGTAAAAATAGGCAGTTTTTACTAATAAATGATTATGTTATAAGAAATTTTGAATAAAATGGGAAATTTTCATGACTGTATAATGGTTTTATAGGAAAGTTTTGGCTTAAAATTATAAGTTTCTGCAAATGTACAAAGGTTTCAAATTGACTAAAATTTGAAATTTCCATAACTGTATGTGTTTAAAAGGACGGATTTGGCTAATTGGAAAATTTCTACAGATATAGGTTTTATGTTAGATATGACAAGTTTCTGTTAATGCATAAGGGTTTCATATGCAATTTTTGGTCAAAAAACAATTTCTGCTCACATATTTTAACTTTATGGAAGCATTATGGATAAAATTGAAAGTTTCTACACATATTTTATGGGAGGTTTTTGTTCAAAAATGGAAAATTTCTGCAAAAACATAAAGGGAGATGCCTTCTAATGGGGGATAACTTTTTATCTTGGTAAATATTTTTCGACTTTTGTAAGAAATATTCCACTATTATTTTCTTTAAATATGTATTTTATAAGGAGTTGGAACTTGATAAGATAAGCATTACAAAAATAAATGTTTAATTTTAACATGACCCATCTGGAAAATATCATTTTAATCTCCGAAACTCAAATTAATAAAATTTGTTACCAAACATTTGGAAAGAAACTGCTTCAGGAGTACTTTTGACATTTGGTAATAATTTTAAACCATTGCATTGCAGGGGAACTTCCTCAACACCCACTTAAGTTTTCGTTGTGGGGTCAACGTGCAATGGCTAACCTAATTCCCATATATGAAGATAGACGCAAACACGGTCGCTACACATAATTGTATGCAAATTGAATATAGTGTAGCTTTGGGATACATGTATGGGTGTGACATAACAGGCATTTCCGTACCTGGTGTGTGTTTTTAGGACAAAAGATGGTCGCTGGCCTGATGGTCTGAGCTTGTGAAAATCACAAGATTTTGACTATTACCTAGGTTATGTAGGAAAGTGCGTGCTGATTTTAATTATAAGAATCACTGTCAACTGTTTTCTCATCATTATCCCAATTTTAATATTCCAGGTCTGGTACGGTGCTGAACTCGGACGACGAAGGTCAGGAGGAAAATGGAGTTGAGGTTAGTATGCTCGCAGGAATTAAAATTGTTTATGATGATCGGCCATCCTCTATTTTCTTCTCCTGGGATGCATGCAACCTTGGTTAGTGTCCTAACAAAATTAATTCAAACTTAGATGTGATGCGACCTCCTATACTCTAAAAAAGTATTTCAAATAGAACCTTTGGAGGTTCAATCGACTGCTACACTGGCTGAACCTTTCAAGGTTCTATATAGAACCTATATGTTAAGGTTCAATACACAGAACTTTTCTAAAGGTTCTTTATGGATTTGAAAGATTCAATGATAAGAACCTTTTAATTGGTTCTATATTAATTTTGATGCTTTAGTAAATAGAACCTGTAGGTTGATTGAAAAACACTGCTTGTAAGACTATCAACAAAAACTACAAAATCATATGCTTACAGAATTGGCCATCTTATCCGGTTTATATTCTATCATGACATGGAAATATGGAATGAGATGCTGAACCACAAGCATTTTTAAAAAAATTTCTCAAACACATTTTCTTAATTAACTTTCCTTGTTTTCTTCATCGGAAATTTTACAAAACTATTAAGGAGGTTAACTTTGTTTTATATAAGCTGGTTGTTCAGCCACCTGTTAGCAACAGCTACCGCAGTATGGTATAAATATTCAGTATATTTTTCTGTAAAATTCATTTCTCATTTTTTTTTACCTGTAAATGTGGTTTTTTCATAAGATGGTAGTTCTACATTAACAACATTTGTGACCATGTCACTGACACAAGACTTTCGTTTCTTTAAAATTTCTCTAAATGTCGTCCAGAAGTTTATTAGGAATCTTTTGAGAAATTGCAATAGCACACTGTTAAAATATTTCCGAACATAAACTCATTTGATGAGGTTTTTTTGTTTTTTTTCTTGCAGAACAACGAATTAAGAAGCAACGGAGAAGTGCATCCCACGGATCCCCGTTTCCTGTCAGCGAGCAACTCTGCATACCACAATGTGGGCATGCAGGCCTCCTCGAACCACCACCACCACCTCCACAGCGACATGGAGTGTGCGGGTTCCTCCGGAATGCCCTCCCTCTATGTCAACGGCCACCAGCAGCAGATGTACCACGCTGGCGAGCCTAACGGGACTGGCAGTAATGGGATGTGCGCGATGACTGCCAACATGCAACACTGGACCAATGCTCAAATGTATCAGGGACCCTTAAATTATGAACCGGACTTGGACGAGAGCCAGAACCCCTACTATTATCACGTGAACGAAATGCTGTACGACTTGCACGTCGCCAGGATGCAGAGGATAAGTAAGGAATCCGGCCACCTGCATTTGGGATGACCCACTCCCTGCCAAGGTGAACTGTTATTATTTATTAGCCAGTTCACGGTTTCTGCTTTCTGCGTGTTCAGATTGCCGCCAGCGTGTGACGATCCATAGTGTTAAAATCAGACTAAAACAAGTTGTCAAGGACACAGATGTCTCTTGGCCTTTCTTTGCTTTTCTTTTTAGAAGTTTTCGAAAATTTCCTTAATAGCTGCTTTCACTTCACGTACATCTTTTTCCATCTTAAGGAACTTAAGATGGAAAAATCGCAGATAATTGTTTTTTTATAAAACTTCATTTCTTTTCGTGTTCCGCACTAGCGACAGAAGCACTAGTATCAGCGACAACATCACTGCCACCTTGGGTTGCTTGCGCGTGATGGACCTGGACAAGGATTGGACATGATAATTAACAATTAACTAAAGTTTGTAAACCTGAAAAAAGAAGTTAGAATCTTTTAGATTCTACCAAAAGACATTTGTGTCCTTGACAACTTGTTTTAGTCTTATTGTAACACTATGGATCACAAGCTTCTCGCCGCCGGTATGCACGCCCTTCGTTTCGGCAGCAGACAACTTCGGCATTTGTTCTGTACTGGCAAACTAAACCACGTGGTGGAATGCGCGAGAGGGCCGACTGACAATATGCAACACTTATACAGGACTTGACTGTACAAACCTCCGGCACATGGTTTCCTAAGAGGAACACCACCAGTGATCACATGTCCTTTGGATAGTCAGACTGCCCACGACTGCTGCAAAATGATTAATAGGAATGTCTTGCCATGATTTACAACATTTCTGGATAAATTTAATGGTCATGGTTTCCAAAAAAGACAAGTCTATGCTTTACATTTTCAGATTTTAATGATCCAAGTTTAGAACTTTCCCTCTACCACAAAGTTGATGTTTGGTTCATGGCAACTTTCCATCAGATGATAGAAAGGGTTTCTCGTCTCTTATTTTCTCCTGAATATTTTAGTGACTGCCAACATCTGCACTGCTAAAACTGTCTGACGGAGATTCTGATTTGAAAGATGAGTTTGCCTTTCTAAATATTTGATTAGTATGTCATGCCCTATCTTATTCATATGTGGTTTGAATTCCTCTAATTTATTGTTAAGTGGAAATTTGCAATTGTATTTTGCTATTTTCCATGTTTATTTATTTTAGTAAGTGAGGGATTTTATAATTTAAAAGATGGGTGTCCTGACAGATATATCCGTGATTTAAAAGGAGAGGTCAGACAGAAAAATGGACTTTTTTATTGTCATAAATTGCTAAGAGGAAAGCATGCCAGAAACTCTACAAACTGTACTTTTTAATAAATAACCGAAAAAGGTAATTGTTTTATAAAATGTTTCCATCTGGTATACATTAGCATTATACGCTAAAGCTGTTAAAATAGATACTACACCCTGAAATTTCCAAAATTTTTACAAACTGCTAAATTATAAATAAATTAAACTTTTCTGAAACAGATTATGCGAAAAATGAGTTTAATAGCAAATCTTAAACAAAGAAAACATTGAAATTAACACACGTCTGCAGCATTGGGTCGGCTCAAGATATCTTTGACGTAGGCATTGTTTTTGGCCGCTACCTCGGCCTTGAGCACGTCCAAAGCTGCTTCGATTTCTTGTTGGGTCATATTGGCAATGTTTAACTCTTTCACTTTGCCGAAGAATTCAAAAATAATTTCTTCTCCTTCCTGAAAAAAAACCCAAAAAATTTGAAACTCGGGGATAAGTTATTGCAGATGCTTTCATGATATCACGCTATCTTTTTGCCACCTTTTTAGCTTGCTGCCTGTTTTTTACGGCTGCAGAATCGTCCCCGAGAAGTTCGGAATGTTCGGATAGCGTACTGCTCTGGAAATCTTCTAGCTCCTGGGCCTTTAGCCTTGCAAACTAACAGTGGAAGCAGAATAATTAGCAAAGTGTTTAAAACTTAGCTATTACAAAATTTACTTAACCGTATTTACCTTTAGCACCTCTTCTGGAAATCGCACTATCTCTGCTACGTGGAGCCCATAACTTTTATCACAAACACCTGAAAAATGTGAAAACGTAAGTTAATACTAGAATAGGTTAGTGAATATTGAAAATTTCAACATACCAGGTTTAATTCGGTACAGGAACACTGGTCCATTGCAGCCCATCGTTGCCGTGACGTGCAGATTTTGGACAGAAGAAACCTCCTCCTCCAGTCGAGTCAACTCGTGGAAATGAGTTGCGAACATGCAGTAGGATCTCAACTGCGAAGCAATTTTCCTGGAAACGGGAGATAACAGTCTAAGAACAGATCCACAAGAAATATATATCTTTTTTTTTTTGTTGAAAGACTTACTCTGATATTGCCCAAGCCAAGCCAAAGCCATCGTAGGTAGACGTTCCACGCCCGAGCTCGTCAATGATTAACAAGGAGTCTTTCGTAGCCACCTTCGAGAATCAAAATTGACATTATTGAAATTGCCGAAATTTGTGGTGGAACAACTTTTGAAAGACTCACTCTTAGGATGGAGGCGATTTCAACCATCTCAACCATAAAAGTGGATATCGCTCTGGTGTGATCGTCTTCGCATCCGATTCGAGTCAAGATGGCATCGACGATAGATATTTCGGCTGAATCGCAGGGAACAAAACTGCCCATTTGAGCCAGCAACACAACGATACCAACCTAGAAATGAGCCGTGTGTTTATTCGAGAAGATGTGTTCATGGTAAAAAAACCCAGGTAAGATGCAATCATGCAGATTTTTCTAGTTTTCGTACTTAGGCTGGACGAGTGAAATTACAGTGGAACCTCGCTTAACGAGCAATATAAATTGCAAAAAAATGACTCGCTTAACGAGTGACGTAGATAGGGGAATCCGCTAAAAATTTATTCAATGATAATGTGGTGTCACATTTTTACTAAATTTTGAAGAGTCGGCAAAAACAAATGTCTCTAGACAGCTTTCTAGTAAAAAGGAATTAGGTATGTTACTAAGAAAAGATGAAGATGAATCGCACCCCTTAATAATTTATATCTATTTTTCTGTGACTAAATGTTACACAACGTTTTTTTTGAGTATTTTTTTGAAAATTTCAATTTTTGAGTATTTTTTTTGGCATGGAACGCATTATCGTATTTTACATCAATTTATATTGTAAAACTTGTTTCGCTTAACGAATTATGCTCGATATGCGAGGTTTCACTGTATATAGTTCAAGTTTAAATTATGTTGTGGACAGTCTTGCTTTCTCGTTTTTTGACAAATTTCATGTTGGTTTTTTTTGGGGCGAAGATGAAAGTATTTATTACACTTTCTTCTAAGTCCCTCAGTTATCCCAGTCTAGCCATTCCGAGCTTTTGTTTCAATTTCTCAATCCCGTTAAGATACCGTCCCATGGATTGTTTGAAATCTGACAACCTACTGTGCGCATATATGTTGACTTTCCTCCCATGTTTGGACCGGTGATGATTTGAAAGCGCTTTTCTGAAAAATTACATGACGATTATTCAGTAGCCATCCTCGTCAAGCTAGAAACGTATGATGGAACAAATGTGGGAAAACGTTTACCCTCGTCAAAAAACGAGTCGTTTGGTATGTAGGCAACATCTTCTTGCAGTTCTAAGCATGGATGTCGGGCTTGGACAAGTCGAATAATACTTGAACCTGTAACCGAAAAAAAAAATTGGAAAATTTATATGCACATAACCGGTTTGTTATGATAAATATTGAAATACTCGCCTTTTGGATGGATCTTTGGCTTGACAAACTGCACGGGAGCCATAGATGCAGTGACGGCGAGGCTTACAAGAACATCCAGTTCGCCCAAAATGTCACTCAGGCGCAGCATGGGTTCGATGTAACCACCTGAAATCGAACAACAAATCAGAAGCAAGCGAATTGAAATGCATGCTTGGAGAATAAAACCAAATAAAAAACAAAAAGACAATTGAGTATTCGTACAGGCGATTCCGATCACTTCTTGAACCACGGACTTTTGCTGTGCTTCGTACTGCTCTCGGGCGGCCAAATACTCGCTGTTCGTTTCAGCCATTTCGCTGTTGTGGAAGCGCACCCCAGTCTTGTTTGCATCGATTATTTTGTAATGCTTGTTTCCACGCAGGATTTTTTCCTCCTAAACCGGTGCGTTATAAATGCATGTAAGAAGGGCATATTTGCAATGTTAGTTTTTCGCAATAGACTTTTTGGCCAAAATTCCCACGTTTGTCTAATTTTAATATCGTTTTTTGAAAGGAGAAAAATGTGAGATCGCAAAGGCCAAAAATAAATGTGCAAGCCGAATTAAGCCGAAGAGCCAGTTATGAGGGGTTCTACTGAATCGAAAAATCGTTTTGTAATTTCTGGTCTGTTACATTGTTTTTCCGGATATTTTCCATCTTAATACTTTGTGTCTGTGTATCAATATTGCAGCTGATTACCACCACGCAAGATATCATACCTTTAAAGTGACCCGAAAGAAGTACCCCAACTGAGAGTTGGAATCCAGCTTCACCGTTTTGGAGTCAGTCAGCCCAAGATCCCGTACCACGTCGCTTAAAAGTGATTTCATGCTGCTCTCCAGATCGTTTATCTTCTCCCGCAATTCTATCGGATAAAATGACAATAAGATTGGTTGAAGTTTGAGAGACCCAAAGACATCAAAGTCTAAACATAAACATGGATAACCACGACACGATCTCAGTGGACTTTATGGGAACTACCCTGGCCTGGAAAACCACAGTCAGGACTATCGACCCAGTCGGGAATCGAACCTGGATCTCAAAATGTTCACTATCCCTTGGTTAAATACCGCGGCAGTGCCATTCATTTCAACGGATCAAAACAGGACTCACCGGCCAAAGCTTCGTCAAATTCTGCCTTGATCACGTATTCGCCGCTTTCAGCCAAAGACAAGTCTATTGTAAGTTCGATCATCTCTTGGTACTTAGCAAAATCCCTCATGCACTCCTGTAGAAATGATTGTAATGAAATTGCTTGCCAAAAATATTCTCGTCTAAATATAAAATCGGAGCACATACCGTCAAGGGCTGACAAAAAATTGCATTAATTAATGTAGCATGCTCGCCAGAATGGTTATTCAGCACCTCGAATAATTCTGGCAGCTTGTTCAAAGCTTGATGCATTCGATAGCAGTCCTAAAAAAAACAATATATACATCTTCTGTTTAGACTAGGTCTGGTTTCTGTTTGAAATTACGACCTTAACAAACTTGCGATCCTTTGCAATAAAATTCTAATAATTCTGACATACTCACTTGCAAATTGGACTTCTTTTTGACAAATCTCCTAGCCAATTTTTGAAAATCGGGAATTTTGCGCAAATAATCCTCGTAAAGCAACTGGCGCAAGCCGGAATCCTCAACGAAGGTTCCAACTACATTCTGCCTTTCCACTGAAACACCACAGATGTTAAAACACTTTAAAACTGACCTGTGCCCGGTACAGTACCGGAGGCATATTTACCTATCTTAAGAACATCCATCAGAGGTTGCTTTAACCACTGGGCCAACAAACGTTGCCCTTGCCCCGTCCGGCATTTATTTAATATGCCGTACAGACTTTGGAAACTGTTGCTTTCTCCTGCGATCGGCATGAGCTGCAACGCGCTAACGGCTGCAGCGTCCAGCCTGACAAACCTGGTCATGTCGAAGGACTGCAGCTTGTAATGCTGCAAGTTTTCCTCTTCATTCATTAACTGTAAAAGGATTTAAGAAAGGAAAGTTATTCAAATCTGTTCAACATTCGACCCCATATTTGACTCTAAAATCGGGTTTTACTTGCCTCCAAAAAACCGATAAGCGCACCCAGAGCCGACATTGCAAGTTTTCTCTCCAGTTCGGGTAAATGCACGCAAGTTTCCATGCCCTTTTCCAATTCCAAAAGCCGGTTTAAATCCTGAACTATGTTTTTGGACAGAAAATCGCCTAATAACGAGAAAACAAATGCCATTTTCATTAATTCGAAAATATTACTCATTTTTAAATATATCCAGTTTAACTTCATTATTTTTATGATAAAAACTGGATATAACGAACCAAACTAGAATAAATTCAACAAATTGAAAAATTGTGATATGATCCTTTCAAATTTGCAAAAATGCCTCAAAAACCTTTTTTCCGTTCCGTTATCAGAATTGCACTTTTCTTGAGAATTTCTTTAATCTTTGCTAGCTCGGTCTGCTGCTCCCCAGATGATAAAAGACATTCGCTAGGACCCAGCTGCACGCACAAGGTCTGAAATAAGCAAAATATCTTCTATTTCTCTTATTTTCAGAACAACGTACAGAACCATGCGATTTGGTGAATAATTAAGCGTCATGCCTCCAGGTTGGAAAAGTGATCGTTGTCTTCAAACTCGCAAACCAACAATTTCCGAGTCGTTCGGTCTACATAACCAACGCCAACAACCTGTAAATTGAAAAAAAAAGAGGATAAAGCTGGAGAACATTGAGATTTTGTAGCAAATTTTATCCTAAACATTACAGTAAGAATCTTACATCAACATGAAATTTACAACAAAGAAACTAATCTTGAGTAAAATAAATTAATCTTTCTGCCAATCTAAAAACTTAAAACCACGATAGTTACTCTTTGTCCAGATTCTTGTCCCAATTTGATGGCCATAACGCCGACTAGATTAATGGCTTCTCCTCCAGCAAACAAGAACTCCTCGAACTCTGCTAGGTTCCCAGGGGATGCCTATAAAAGGGCATTTAAAGGTGTTTTAGTGGCAATAGTGGTTTTGCTTTTAAAAAAGAATGTCCTAGTCAATTGGCTCGCCTTGTGCTTCAAGAACCAATCCTGGTTTTTGGCCGAGCCCTTGTTGCCGTAAATTTCCACTCGGTACTGGCGAACGAGAAGCAGCTCCCGAACCCACACCTCGAAATTGGCCTTGTTGAGGACGAGCGACGGGATCTGCTTACCCTCTACAGAAATTCAAACACTATGAAATCGGCAATATTTAAAAATAATTTTGTTTTTCTACTTCATAGGAACATTTTGCCATGCTGGATACACTGCAGATATTACTGACCTCTCAGCTAATTTATCAGGTGAATAGACTGTTTCAGTATAATTTGTAAAAAAAAAACTCTCTGCCAGGCTGAGAAAACATTATGAGGTGAACCCTTTCTTTACTTTTTGTTTCTCTTGGAGTTTTATCTTATAGATACTTCTTCACAGGTTGGTTTGTTTTAATTTTTACCATATTTACTCATGTATTAGCCTTATCTATATTTTATAAATTTGTGCTCTTCAAAACATGGGTGGGGCCACATATAAATTAATATTTGTATATTGTATGACAAATATCTAGTGATTCGCAAAATAAATATCTTTTAGAAATATTGAGCTAGGTGGGGTTGTGGTAACGCTATCAGCTTTCATTCGGGATACCTGAGTTCAATTCTCGGGTCGAGTAACATGACTGTGGTTTTCACAGTTTTCAAAAGTTATTTCTAGGCTAATGTCATGATAGTTCCTCTAAAAATCTGCCACGACTGTGCTCCTTCCTCTCTTTATATCTATTATAAATTACCAAACAATCCACACAAAAAAGGAAACTAATCCAAAATACTAATACCAATTGCCAGGTGGACCGTGTCCCACACTTCATGTGTGCTTTCAACATTCAAATTAAAACACTTCGACTTTTTAACTAAATGTCACTCTTGCCATCAGTCAAATTGTACTTCTAACTTCAATGCAAAAACTCACAATTTATTAAAAAATGGAAACTATTGAAATCTGGAAACTCAGGCATGCGTTTATATTGGAAAATATTTCTTTCCCCCATTAAAATGTTTTACATGAGACCATTACATGAGTAAACACGGTATTACTAGGCTTTTTTTCTACAAAAGTTTTCAGAGTTTATTTCAGATAACTTAAAAGTGTATCTTTCGCAGTTTCTAGATTTTTCGTTCACTTGACAATTTATCTGCTTGAAACATTTTACTGCAACGTACGATTCAACATGACGATGTTCCAAGAAATATGAAAACGCGATACTCGGAAAATGCTATCATTGGCGTCTTAACAGCACGTACCAGGACCAATATTTTTTAGGACTCCCGTCGTTTTGAAAAGCTCCTTTGCCGTAAACTGGGCATCGTCTCCATGGACCGTGTAATAATCCTACACAAGTGAAAAGCAAATGTGTGATGTATTAGAAGGTGCTGAATGTACGGTAAGAAAAACATTTTGAGACAACAAATTTGAAGCGCACTCACCGTTCGGTCAAATATCCGCAATGTTGTGGCTGGTTTCTGGGAGGAAAAATTGACATTTTTTATCAAATGGAAACGGATTTACCAAGGTTGAATGCAAAAAATATGAAAATCACCTCTGATAACCCACGATAAAAGGGCAGAAATCCTGATTCTTGAGATACATCTGTGAAATAAAATTAATGGAACTGAACTTTAACATAAGTGTTAAAAATAACTGTATTTATTTATCTAATTAAGAATCATAATATAATCCAGAATTATTGATCGACAAACGTGATGAGCCAATTATGAAAATGGAAGAAGGAATATTCTAAAATACGACTTTATTTCTTTTTTTTATTAAATAACTAGCTAATTATGTTTGATTAGTGTTTTAAAAATGCATTAAAAAAAATGGCATTTAATAAACAAAAAGAATAAAAAAAATTAAATTTTATTTTTTTAAAAACGCGAATGTGTCACAGGAATAAGAGTATTTTTATATTAATATTTTGCAAATTTTTGAGATTTTTTCCCCACAATATTAAGACGTAACGTTTATAATAATAACAACACGACGTGCCATAGACGTTCACACACGCGTGCAACTTTGTTCGTTATCATTTTTACAAAATTATAGTACCATATTTAAATGCAAAATAAATGAACTTAAATCATTTAAAGTTCTGGTCATGACCCTTGAGACTTCAGGACCATCACCAGGCCCTGATCTAGTTCCAATTAAGTCAATAAAGCTAAACGGAAGGGCCATATATACACGTACGTACACACACATGACATCAGTCATACTTACCAATACTTAGTTGTTCGTTAGGTTGCAGTGCCATGATCTGATAACTTGAACTGACAACTTCATCAATCAGATGATCCCGATCATTTATACATGATGTGATAAGATTTTCGGTTATACAGTATTTCACTCGTGTCACTACTTTACCAGTTTCCCTCCAAAAATTCACTGTGGTATGGGGCGCCGTCCACGAGAATTTATACAGGGTGCGTGTAAAATTTCACCTCTTAAATTTATCACTGGCGGAATATTTTTAAAAGCATTTTTAGTGCTGGAAACTCACTTGTACCGGAAGAAAACATTTGTATTTGATGATGCTCAAAGTCAATACTCGATATTTTATTCTCATAAATCGTTAATGAAAATTAATCGTATTTAGGGTTACACAGCCTAAAAAGAAAATTTAGTCAAATTCAAATTTTTAAAATATGTATTTTTTATGTAACTTGCTAAGAAACCAATATTGTTTTTAGAAATTTCACCACCAGATTCAGAAAAATACATGCTACGAAATTCAATATTTGAGCCGGGATACCTATTTAAAATATATTTTTTTCTAAATTTTTAAGCTAAGTTTAAAACTCTGTTTTAGTTGTTCAGCTCTGGTGGGCTACTGCCGAGATGGATGTGGTAAGACTCCTTCATTGGAGTCCCCATTGTGGGGAGCATCGACGGCTCCTCATACCCGGGCGTGGGTATCCAACGATGCTCTGCTGCAGCAGGGTGGAGGGTATTCATTAAGGCGCGTATACATATGCGTGCAGAACACGAGCCGAACGTTTGGCGAACCGTACGGCTCGCAAGTTAGGACGGCGT
>JAQGAE010000757.1:0-30203 GCA_034696685.1 Julus scandinavius | reverse complement strand
ATATTAAATAATAGATTGCTATAAATTTTAAAATAGCAATTATTTAATAGTGAAAAAGAGCTATTCATGATTGATGACCGCATATTTTTTACCGTTTGAAATAAATTTTGGTTGTGTGATGTCACATTACCGAACCACCCCCACCCCTTGGTCACAATTGTCACAAAAAAAATACCCACCCACCCCCTAGGTGTGACATAATTTTTGAATGGCTGGTACAATTGCTTTTAATGTTAATTTCATATTTCTCTGAATTTGTTTTTACCTACAGTGCTGTTTAAAGCACATTAGATAATATATGTTTATAGATATAATGCAGTATAATCTATTGCCAAATTTATTAGCAATAAGGCAACTTACAGAAGCAATAGATTGAACGCATTTCAATGTTTGAAACTCGGCAATATTTTATTTAAAACAGTTAAAAGTACAGAAAAATAACTGAATAATTTGTCTAAGAGAAGTAAATGATTGCTGAAGTATTGAGTGTGTTGGATTTCTATGAAGTGCTAAAAGATTCTGTGCCAACTAGTTCCAACTCATTTTTTAACATTTCTAACCGTGATGGAAATAATTTCAACCGTTAACCAAAATTATATTAATACGAGATAACATATCATCATATTTAAAACTGTGTAAGGCTTCAAGGCGTCGAAGAATCGATGCTGTTAGTTGTCGATAAAGAAGGATCTACGCTTTCAGCCGTCGATGAAGAAGAATCGACTTCTTCAGTCGTGGTTTCTGGTGAAGTTATTACCCTTGTTGTAGGCTTTTTTGTTGTTGCACTTGCCTGTGCTCTTAACCTGTATCCTTAAAAAAATGCGAGTCAAATGAATAAGTTGCTTAATTGTAATTTCAGTTTGGTTAACAAAATAGACTATGCAATTATTTTAAAAAATTTGGGAAATATCATTTTCATCTTTTATGGCGTAAAAAATACTCGCTACCTTTCGTTTGATGTGAACATTATAGAAGTTGTAACATTTTAGAACAGTTGTGCATGCATCGTGCATATAATGTAGTTGAATTTCCTTGAATATTTTGTTTAGAATAGACATGTATTTACTTACCACAGCACCTAAAGTTAAGCATGCAGCAAAATGGACCTCTCCGCTGCGCACACCTTTCACAGTTGACATTTGGAAAAAAAAATCTGTCTTCTATGTTGCCTATATTGTCTAATTTGTTGTCATCCTTATATGATTGAGCAAATGCGATTAGCATACCCAAGAAGACAAACACGAAGAAGAATTTCATTTTCCTTGAATTTTTCTGTTCAAGTCAAATATAAAAAAGATATGCTGTAATCACCCAAAGATTAAATGTCATTAGTTTATGGGATAATTAATTGAATGTTTTACCTTATTTTCTGTGAATTTCTTCAATCCTGAACTTTGCTTCCAATCGTGACTTTTAACAAAAATGCCCTACTATTTATACAAGAATACGCAATCTGTAATACAGGTTTTTTCACCAAGTTTATTGTAAACCAATAAAGATCTTCCGAAACACAAAGCTGATTTCTGTCCAAAATAAATGATCAATGGATTTATATTATATCATCTTCATATTTGATCTGAAATTGGTGGTACAATGGTGGCAAAATTGCCTTCAATTAGGACATCGAGGTGTTGTAATTCCCCAGTTGCCATTCAATCAAAAATGTTTACGTAATATTGATGTACACCTACACGAGTGACTGAATTGGAATCAGTTTTCGAGATATCACTTAATGTGACAAAATTAGAGTAAAAACTTGAGTGACAGTGCATTATTCAATTTTGTAATTCAAGTTTAACAGTCAAGTTTAATTATTCATAAACAAATTCTTTTGTTACTTTTTAATGCCTATTATAATTAATAAACTAATAACTTAATTAGTAACAAATCTAAATATAAAAATGGAACGATTCATAAATTTATAATAAAAACTTTCAATGATAAACATTTGAATCTCGATATTTTGTGAAATGGATCGTTCGAATTTGGATTCTTGTCATCCAGTTTATGTGTTGAGAATTAATGTTTAAAATATTATAATCTGAATATTACAAACTGAAAGTAATGTATATGGAGAAATTGTAAGCATTATCGGAATTTGCTTTTGAGAGCGATGACAACACAAAATATGTATGTTTCTGTTACAGTACAAGTTATATTTTTGTGAAAATTCCAAATTTTAGTGCATAACCGATAGAGATATAAAATACTTATGTAATCTCTGAATTATTTAACTTTTGTGATTGCTCTATATCGCAAACAAAACAAATTTTGAGTTATCTTGATACAATTTTAGATTATTTTATTAAAGTTATTGTCATTTTCACGCGCTCTATAGTCATACTTGAAAGGCGAATCGTGTTCAACAGCTGCTAATTCTGTATAAACCTTTCTAGAATATTTAATCGATGCAAATGGTGGCGTTTGCATTTACTTATATATCTTCAATTTATAAACAGTGTTTATATCCTTATCAAATTATTTAAATAAATGCCATTATGCGAATTTATTACAATCATATCGTTAAGAAATGGTCGCTAGTTTAATATAATATACTGGAATACTGAACTAACACATGTAATAATTATTTCCAAGTGGATAAACCTAAATGAAAATTTCATGTTTGTTTTGAAATGATGTGTACGCGTCATGTACGATAGATTCGATGCTACTGTATGTATTAAACGCCACTGTGAAGACCAGTATGCGTTTGATAAATTATGTGAGAAATCAAAGTAAAATCCATAACAATATGCCGAAATCGTAAAATATCGAGTTATTAAATATACTTGTAAAAAAAGCAAAATCTGGTTGGGTAACTAAACATCATCGAAAGCTACAAATCGTTACCAATTTTAACGTCCTTAATTTTAGCTATAAGTTGGTAAGTAAAACAATATTTTTCAATTTATTTCATTACATTTTTTTAAAGAGAGTCTCAAAAAAGTAACTGAAGAAGACTAAACTAATTTCTTTTTGAATTTCAGAAGTTATTTGTGAACAATGCCTCTTGTACAGTTAGTTTAATCAGAATTTCACAATATTACTTTTTATCATAATTTTTATTTATTGAGTATGTGTTTTTGGGACCAAATACTTTCTATGTATTGATTTCATTTAAATTTAAACATGAAAATGAACAATTGAACTATGGGAGTCTTTCATATTAAGTACCCTTCGTTAAACAATAAATACATTGACTACTAAGTAACTAACAAGGATTTATTTTAGACCACTTAACTTAAATGTTTAATATAATGAATGCTAATTTTAATCAGTTCAGCGGTACATTTACACATGAATACATGTATATCAAACACTTGTGAAAATCGTTAAGAAAAATCCACCGTTTTAACACAATGACTAGAATGTATACAGTTCAAAGAAACATACATGTTGCTTCTACAAAACGTTACCAAATCTTCAAATCTCTTGTAGTATGTACCATACTGTATCGCATAACACGTTGAAATAACAACACTGGACCGACTTCCAAATAATAAAGCTAATCCATTGTCGATGCTATGTCATGTTATAAAAGCAGAAGTTTGTGGTTTGTACTTTACTGGTAGGATATCGAATATCGATTTGTGTAATCGATAATCAGGTTAATGCGAGAAATCAACACATTGCAAATTTTACATTGTTTTAATTACATTTAGGTGTTATCTTCCTTAGGAAATTTAAATTTTTAAATTCACATCTGCTGCATCCACACTGTTTTCTCAAGGATTTTGGAAGCGCCATCTACTATGATGCATTCCATTCAACAGTGCAAGGATAGTACTTTTGTGAGAAAGAGTTTGTATTGTTATCAAGATATATTCATTCTCAAGATTTGAAATGAGTTACTGAGTTTTAGTATGAGAATTTGGAATATTAAATTTCCCAAACCAAATGCAGTTCATAAACACAAATACGTTAAAAAAAATTACAATGGGGTCTTGAGTCTAATGAGTCTAATGAGAAATTCAGTTTTACAATAATGATTTCGTATTTCCAAAATATGCTAATTATTCCATGGATGACTAGCACAAGTTTTCGTAACTTTTTACCTGATTGATCATTATGGAGAGATCCATCATGCAAATTAGGGAAACTTTTGCTGAGTATGCCAGACATTTTTTTGTTTTTTTAGATCATAGTTATTGTGATGGAAAACAGATGCAACTATCCAGACAAGTCATTGTGTTGCGATTTTGAAGAGGGAATGCAGAAGTTGGTTCCTCCATGGCCAGGCGAGTCTTTGGACGGTACCGAAGAACGGGGAATGGTACATGCACCATCCACAGACGTGTTAATCGAGTCGGCGGACGATTCTTGAAGTCGTCTTTCCGGTGGCATCGTCATACTCTCGAGAGTTTCCTGGGGCCTGCCGAAATCATGCAGGGGCAAGTCGGACTCGTCATCAAAGGGTGGCCTGACTGGAAGGAATGGCGGTAGCCAAGACATCGCTTCGGGGTACTGGGTAAAGTAAGAGCCTGGGTTATTGTGCACACCATAGTCATAGTAATCATACTCAAAATCGGCATCGGTTCCTGACAGTGAAAACTCAGACAGCGAAGCCATCATGCCACGGCTTCGTCCACGCCTTAGCCGCATGGGGACACCACCTCTTACTGGGGCACTGGCCTGTCGGGGATAGTTTGGTTGGTCCTGAGGCCCTGTGGAAGGGATTTGTTCAACGTGATCCTCCTTGGTTGACATGTCTGAAGAATGTTCGCCTTCAGACTTAGAGGCAACTGATGCCCTCTTTGCCCGCTTGCACACTTCAGGTTCTGGCTTCCTTTGCAGCTCTTTTTTCTCTTTTTCCTTGATCTTTTCTGGCTTTTTTTCGAATCCGCCTTTGGGCTTCTGTTCTTCTTGCTGCACCAGTGTGCGAGCCGGCTGTGGGGACACGGTGGCCACGGGCAGCTTGCGAGGCATGCTGGGAGTGAGAGGCGACTGCTTCAACGGCACTGGACCATGCCTATTGTCTTTGGAAAGGACCGAGGTGGTGCACAAGGGCGGCTTGTGCACAGTGATAGGATACAGGATCCGATTCTGCTGATCGTGGACTGGCGAGTTGTCGACAGACGTTGACGGACTAGATTCGAAGATTTTGGAGTCCCGCAGGAAGTCTTCCGGACTGGCACCGTGCGACAAGCGACTAGAAGTCAGACTCCCGAAAGAGTCAATGGACCTGGTGACGCACTTCCCTGCCCTGTTGCGGTGCTGTCGCCTGGTATGGAAACGGCGGCCTCCCAAAGAAATGTCGGACACGGAAGTGGTGGACGTGACCGGTTGGAACTGCTGATAGCCGTCATGCAAACTACCGGGCGTGCTGCCAAAAGGGCTCTCAAACGGGCTCTGAACAGGTTCCTGACGCTTTTTGTTTTGCACGAAGTGGTGTAGGGCCAGGGCCAGGCTGAAGCACATCAGTATCGCGCAGAACAAGATGGCTGCCAGGTGAAAGGGGCTGCTGAACAGTCTATAGTCTTGCAGGGCGTCCTGGGACATTGGCACTAGCGTGTAGTTATGATCTAAAAATAAAATAAAAACAAAAATGAGTTTGGGAGGTCTGCATTCTGGAGCTTGACAGCCTATTGCAATATGTGCAATAAATGCTATTTTTGACCAATTACTTCTGAATTTATTGATATCTAAAAAAGATTCGCCTTACGCCACACGTCAATTCTGACTATGAACCCTCCTCCTAAGTCGTCAGTTTTTTGATTTTGTGACGATGAGGGATGATAACGAAGTAGCGCAACGTTAAATGAAGTTGTGACAGGATGAGGAATCACACGTCCTGTTTCGTGCAAAAGAAGTTCTGATGACTGAAGATTTCCGTCCCTGACTTGAAGACACTCTGTACTATCATTCAAATGGAAATGAAGAAATGTGAAATGCAAAACTGTAGTTTCTGGAGCCTGTTAAAAAAAATTTAAAAAAAATTAATTTAATGCACGAGGATTTTAATAACATTAGTGTTTTATCAAAAACATAGTCCCAGCATTTTGTTCCAAAGTCATGTTCTGGTAGGATTTATGAGATTTAAATTGGTGAGATTTTTTACAATGTACATAGCACTCGTAATAGTGTCCCAGAGATTTTTCCAACCTTCTCCACCTGTAGCCACCATTTTGAATATTGTTCGCATATAGCAGAAATAAAATCTACGACGGTTATAACTTATTTCGCATTGGAAATCCATACAGATGAGGATTTATCTTTCCTAAAAGACTGCAAATTTCAGAAAAGAATCCATATATTATCTTCTTTAGTAGATCTCCCAAATGCACCAAGAACTTAGCAATAATTTCACGGTCCTAGCTTCCTTGGAAAAACCTCCTAAAATTTGCTACAGCTTTATCCCGAAGGAAATCATTGCTGACAAGAGACTCTTGAAGTAGGTTTTATCGTTGAATTTGAAAGTGTTTTGTGGAACTCTGGTGGGAAATCCCTCCGTAATGCAGGAGCTAAATTGCTCCCAAGACGGTAATTTCCTTGAAAACCGAAGATGGAGCCGACTAAATTTGAAACTTTTAGATTGTGTAAGAGGGTAAAAGAAAAAACATTCGTCGTCGAAAAACAGAACCTACTGCCAGATTGTTTGCACAAAGCTTTCTGTGCAGTGATAATTACCAGGGTTTTTTTTCTCTGAGGAACTCACCAAAACGATCCATGTTGATGAAGATGTGCAATGACGAAAGGATGAGGCGATATAAGTAGATCCTGTAGATAGGTTTAAAGTACATCCGCAACGACAGCCCTCTTTCATGTGATACGTGTCTACAGGTGACTGTGTTGTAAGGCGGTCTAAATGAAGAAAATTTACACAAGTTGTTAGTTTAATTACAGAAATAGTTAATTACAAATGGCATTGAAAATGGTAATATGTTTAGAGTATACCAGGGCATTTTGGCAAAATGCATTTGTCTGCTACCATGGCTTCACCAACGCAAAATAAACCTCCATTCGAAGGCTTTGGCTTATCACAAACGCGATGACGTATTCTGGTACCAGAACCACATGTTGTCTTGCAACTACTCCATGAACTCCACTCTCCCCATTTGCCATCAATAGGAGTGTCTGCAATGACAAAACAACAGCTTTTAAGTAACCCTTCTAAATAATTAATTGCCGAATAATTAGTCTCCCCCTGTAATAAACTTCCAATATTTCTAAATATGAACACGATACCTTCATCCATAATATGGACCCTCTATCTTATTAAATGTTATTTAACCTCAAATATGGATGTATACAGTCAAGCACAACATGTTATGACTAAAAACTTGAACTTGCTTAGACACTTTATTGTGAAACTATTTATAACGAGGCTGTTTACACCGTATAAGAAGTTCAATAAAATGTCCATAAAAATATTAGTTTTTTGCCCTACAGTGACCTAACCGACTAATTTTTCAGGTTTTTATGTATATACACGTGTAAGGCACAACAACGTTCACAAATCTAGGACGTTATTTTCGTTTTAATGAAAAATCGATTTTCTACATTATATAGTCTTTGCTAATTCTATTCCAATTAATTTTGAGTACAACATGGATGAAACAACGTCATGAAAAGCAATTTAATTTTCATATTAACATTGTTATCGCATTGTCTGAAATCCCCATCGTGTAATTAATGTTACACTGAGCACGTTTTAGACTTGTAGTTTATTATTATAATTCTAGTTGGAGGCTGCTATTAAAGACTGAAAATGAGCTTAGCTTTATCTAAAATTTGCTATTATTTGCTAATAGACAATGAAACTTGTCCTAATTAGAACTTTGTCTGTGGGGATAAATACAATGTACGTATTCCCCATGGTTATCGTATTTGCTACTTACTGGGCATTATTTCATGCCTGACATTCCCCAAATTGAAATTGATTTGCATCCGCCCTACACTAACGCCCTTTGAGCTTATCGCGACTTCACATTTTCTCTTTCCCTCCCTCTCGAGATGGGCTTTTTGATCATAAGTCTGTTTTATGAAATACCCACAAGGATCCTCGATGGCTGACAATGCATTTCCTTACTCTTAAGTGCAAAAATATGTAATCGTAAAATAGATTTTGATTGCAAGTTTATGGGAAATCCATTGGGAGATCAAATGGGATTAAATAAGTACGTAATGTGTGTGCTTCAGGGAGCGAATCACAAAAAACACTCCAATTTTTAATTGATTATATCTTCTGGAAAACATTTTCTTAACTTATAAGTACGATGCCAATATAGATGTTTGCTACTCATTATAATTATAGTGAACCCAACAGAGATAATGTACACTGTATAATTCCAATTACAGTAATACCTAGATGTTAACCAGCATGAACTGGAAATCTCCAACTCTGTAGAAAAGTTAAGAAAAACGTTTTTCACATAAATCTACCCGGGTGCTAAAATTATATCTAACTGAATAAGTGTACTGAAAGTGTGATGTATTCTAGAATATATTATCATATATGATCCTTTATGTGGAAATAATGTATAAATTGATATCCATATCCCCTATGTGCCTCAAAATTTAAAGTATGGTAATGCAGTATGTACATGTAAGGTGCCGCGTTGATTACATTTATTTAATAGGATTATTTAGAACTTGATTTCGAGCTTGTACAACATCGTTAAGGAAGTTTGTACCAACCTCACTCCCCTTAACATGAATTTATGTATCGCACTAATGCGTTTGGCAAAAGGTTAATGCTTTTCTTCTAGTGGTAGCTTTTGCAGGCGGGTGGATTGAGATTGCGGTTTAACAAATACATGAATCACCCGTTGTGAACGATATTTTAATGATGCGTGGATCTTAATTAAGGAAGCGGATTGGAAATCCAGATAATCCTCCTGGAAATGAAAATCGATATGTAGTCTTCTATGTTGTTTTTAGTCTGGGAACGCGTATTAACGGTGAAATATGAATATTAACATTATATTTCATTCCTTCCATTTATAATATTGGATAAAAAGCGAATGGAATTTTTGAAAAAGTGTATTGTAAAGATCTAAATGATAAAATAGATCAACAACGCCTCAATTAAGGCAACCACTCAAAGCTCCGGTGCTTGCAGTGTTTGCTTTCATACAGGCGTTTTCAATTTATTAATTTAAATATTTGTATTTGATCAAAATTTAATCAAAATTTAGCATATATGATACATTTTAAACTAAAATGACATGTACTTGCATTTATGTTCAATTTATGATATTTCCATAAAAGGAATTTCCTATATACAAGTACTGTATATCCATATATAACTTGTACACGCGGGTAGAGTCCAAGATTTTGTAAGATTTAATAAACTTTAAAAGTTATGTTTCAATATCAAGTTTAATTAGGCCTAATTATGCCTGACATATTGTATATCTCAAATGGTTTGATCATGAAGCCTTGTTGATGATGGAAACTATTAATTTCAAATTGTTTTTTACAATGATGTTCATGCACCGTCCATGTATGGATTACAATTCCGCTGCCAATGTACGTATATGGTCATCAAATTTCAAAATCTGAATACATGAAGGATTCGTAACGCTATTTAATTCCAGGATCATGTGAATTTCATGAACTTTGGGATAGGGTAACCGAAGGCAATTTCCGTTAATAGATCAGCAAACGTAATTACACGCAGCGGTGGTAACTGGCCACTCGAGCCTAGTTTAATGTTTCTTGCGCCATAGAGTAGGACTCAACATTGCATTTCCCATATGAAATGACCAGAACGAATGGCTAAAATCAGGGAGGACATGGATCCCCCTCAGATCCCCTGGCTACTAACCGACTGCTTAGAGGGGGGATGGTTGCCTGGAAATTGCATACCACCTCGCCCTTTTTTTTTAACAAAGTGATCCTCGTTCCGACAAATTTGATCCCTCATTGAAGGTCCTCCTCCATTTTTTTTGTCTGGCTTCTTTCATTACGTGTTGTTTCGGAAGTAAGAGGAGTCGGTCCCGGCATCGATTTTTCTTCAGGCTCGTGCAATACTTGCCATCCAATTACACGCCTCCCGAATCTCGATGCTAATATTATCCATATTACCTTGCACTCTTTTATAGCGCGAATGTCTATAAGGGGACCGTACAACTAAGATTAAGCACGTGTAGGGAAACAAATGACTATTCTACGTCGGTTAATGGGTCTTGCTCATAAATTTTCACCCTGGGAATGCTGGACACCTAGTTGCTATGTCGGGGATTTAATTCCCACGAATGAAAATGTAATTCCGAGGAGTTTGCGCAGTTTTGCCATCTCAAACTGCGGAAAAATGCAATCAGTTTCTTGGAAAATGGAGCCCTTGCACAAATCTCTAACAAGTTACAGGTCCCAGTAGATGTAGTTTGTTTAATAAATTAAAGAACGAGAAGAGTGTAAAATGCGCAATTTAAGGTTTAGTATTTTCGAATGTAAGGAAGAAATGTTTAAGTTTTGTAATAACAGAAACAGATCATTAGTGCAGTATATAGCGATGTCTTGCAACAATAATTCTTTTTATTTCAATTTTATGTGAAATTTTATTGAATGTCCTTATCTGTTTTAGTGTCTTAGAGAAAAATGGTACGTTTCTATGATTTGGTAAGTCCTTATCCAACTTTAATCCACTGAGAAACGTTTGAATTATTTAATCTGCATTAAAAAAAATTATTGTAGCTAACTTTAGTCTGAATAAAGATATAATCCCAAGAGAAAGCGAAAAAGATGTAAAATTCCAATTCCTATTTCATGTGAAATACAGATGTAGTAGGTGTTTATACTTAACTCAAATCAAACTGCTACCTATCAGAGTATGTCTAATTTCTGGTATGTCTATATTTGCGCCCTTTTGCTATTTATGACCATAAATGTATTCATACATATACTAAGTAGAATGTCAAACTGTACATCCGGGTTTTTCCACCCGGGTATAAACCACTTGCTCCACATTTGTTTAGTAACCGGTTGAGTGGGTGTTCTAATGACAACAAAGCGGTTTACATAGATTGAGGAATTTGTGGCGCCTTTCACACATGTAAGTTTTATTAATAACACTGCTATTTACTCTTCGTTTATACGTAAACTATTCCATTTACATTGTTTAGTCGAATAGGCCTCGTGTAAGAACACGTTTCAAACCTGCAACCAAAAATGCATTCTTGCGTAAATTGTGGTAAGAAAGTGACATCTGCGTTTTATCTCTGTGGTATAGACTAGGCTGAGAGGGCCGTTGGAATGCAAGGAACTTTGATCATAAGTAATGTCGATATTAAGAGGATCACATTTCAAGCAAGCATGTAGAGATACAGTAATAATCCGGTGAACGCAATGGCCCGTTGTAAAATGGGGAATTTTGCCCCACCTAGCACATTGCAGTTTTCGCATTGGACGTTAATGGCCGTATACCGTTGGAGTGCTAAAAGCTCCTGTGGAACATTAGGGCACATAGGGGAATAGGCTTGCCTTCTTTTTTCGAACTAGCCAAGCAAGGTGCATATCCGCTGATAACCGCACATTGTTCCACGCAATTCAGCGATAAAAAGCAGAAATGGTTGATGAGCGTGTGCTCGGGGTAAGTCCCCTATAGACGACTAGCACATTTCGGTAGTTTAACATGCCTCTAACATCATGAATAATGTAGAAAAAACAAAGTGCGTAGGTATCAATGACTCCTTTGTTTCTCACGGTATTGGCATTGTGTATAAAGGCGTATTTGTCGCTTTATACTTTTTTTTATACCAAACCAATGGTTGGCAGGCTTTTGTCTTCATTTGGTTTGACAAAGCGTGTAATTGGAAGCAATTTCATTGTCGAACATTTAGGGATCTTAAGCTCTTTCTTAGTCCTATCACATGGCTATCAGGTCATTGAAGTACTCCTGCAATTAAGCACGGATTAATCAAACGAGCGTGACAATTTGATACAGTTCAACTATTTTTTTTAAGATGGCTATTTAGCGTGTTGATGTAATGTTTTTATCATTATGGACTAAATCAAAAATAAATTGTAGCCCACAAACTGTCCTTTTTCAGTGTATTAGGCGTGGTCACGTCATGGATTAAATAAATAACAGGCTAAATTCCTAAAGGCTACATCGCCATTGAAAATACTATATGGCGAATGTATGAAATTTATCCCAAGATTTAATCCATGACGTGACCACACCTATTATTACGAGTTTATCACCTAATAAAAATGAAACAAATTGGATTATCCGATGTGTTATCCACATTTTTTTTTAATAGGTGGGATGTATTTTTATAAACCACATAAATAGCTCAATATTTAAA
Source organism: Julus scandinavius (assembly GCA_034696685.1). Lineage (NCBI taxonomy): Eukaryota > Metazoa > Arthropoda > Diplopoda > Julida > Julidae > Julus > Julus scandinavius. Next base: position 17,952 of record JAQGAE010000757.1, on the reverse strand, counting down.
ACGTGAAAAAGTACAGTATTTTACTCGTATATAATTACTCAAATGCACAATTTAAGGCAATATCTACTCGCTTATAAGCTATTGGAGGTCGCTTTAGTAAAGTCGATTTATTCACACAGAAGCTGATTTAGTTAAATCTGGTCATCAAAAATGTATTTTATCCCTTATGAGTTCACAATCTTGTACGACAAACACAGTACTAGATATGCCACAATAAATTTAAAAATCTTGGAAAATTAAAGTTAGGGGCTATACAAAAAGGACGTCCCGAAATTCCTCCAAAAATCGCCTCCCCTTCCTTCTTTACTCCCTATACACATGGTGTCCATTTTAGCCCAGACTCTCCCCTCATGGACGTCCTTAATTTTTTTTTTGAAAAGTAGGGTGTCCAGAAAGTTCGTTGAAACATACAATGGCACATCCCCATTTCCATTCACTCACCTCGCTACCAATTTCCCGATATTTTCCAAATTTTTCTGATTAACGGAGATTTCCTGACCAGGAAGGGAAATTCCAGTATAAAATTGGTGTTTAACACAAACTTAGGCATAATTTATGACTTTCCTGAGGTTTAAAACATTCAAATGCATTTGGGACCGGGGACACATTTATTCTGGTGCCTCTTTCACTGAACTTTAAAACTCAATTAAACAGAAAATCCGAAAACTGAAAAATACCATCATTAGCGGACGTCCATAATGACTTACCTCTCCCCCCCCCCCTCCCTGCCCTGTCCACACGCCATCAGACTTTCCCTGCCACCTATTGAGGACGTCCTTTTTGAATGGCCCCTTAGGCTGCAGACATACTTTTTACATGATCGACATTATAAATTTCAATTCAAATTTATAGGCTGCAGACATACTTTTCACATTTTATTGTGTAGACGATTCATGTAGTATGTTTAACTAAACATTTGTCGATTCTTGCTAAACAACACTAACAGACTTATGAAATTTCGTTATTAACTTTCAGTACTCATTGGCCCTGCGCATCAGATAAAATTATCTGTAGTGATAAAAAGCCGATATGATTACACAGATCTTTTTAATTGGTGAAATTGATTCCATAAAACTGTGGTTTACGATGTTGGTTATTAACGCATATTGAGGTTGCAATTCTTTGAACAAGCAATCCATTGGTGACTACAGTTTTGACCCTCTCATAACGCCATGTTCATAAGCGTATTAAATTAATGAAAGCTTTTCCTGTCGTAAATCCAGCGTTCAACGATCTAAGTTTCGTGATCTTTGTGTCATAATTTTTGTATCCTAAGCAGCGTGTTAGTTCGCTCGAAATCACATAACATAGTGAGCTTAAATCCATGCAGGCGGAATGCACATTCTTGCCGTTTTAGAAGTGATCCAAATGACTAAGCCTTTTCCCCCATTGAGTTTATAGGTTTGCCTATAGGGCTAAAGAACAGCAGGGAGTTTTATACGTATGTACATATATATATATGGGAGTAGATGTTTCTCAGATGGAGAGCTGAGAGAAAGAAAGGACCAATCAATGAGCCATGAACAAATTTGTCAGTCGATTTATCAACACTAGCCCCATTCTGTGGCGGTCCCATTAAAGGTGTGTTGCTGATACAGGAGTGAGAGAAACCGTGCAGTGTCATAAATAACGCGAGGGAATGGCAACGAATGGGGATATTTATGAGCCTGCACCATTTGCAAATTAAACGCGAGAGAACATGTAAAGAGTTTAGGCGAAATGGAGAAAAGATAAAAAAAAGCTTCACGGCTTAGGTCTTTTTTTTTTTCAAAGGCCTATACGTGTTATAAAAGCTGCATTTTAAGTCTTATTTTTGGTTCCACCTTCATCTGTTTTACACAATACCGTAGAAGCTGTGTAAATGAAGAACCTCTCTAAAAGCATAAAATGTGATGGTCCCGACTTCGGACCAAGTGTGTAAATGAAAATGTCTAAAAGCACAACCTGTTTAAAAGCATATTTTTCACTGGTCCCAAGAGTATGTGTACTCTAAATTCAAGTTTTTGTTCTGGAAATTATTTTTAGCGTTATACTGCATGTAAGTTAGGGCATATAAGTTCTTTTCACACTGAATTTTTGAAGCTTTAGGTACAGTTCTAACCCAAGGGATATGTACAATGCATATGCCATCATACACAAAATTAAGAGAATACTGTGTGTAAAAATTCGATTTAGGTACATTTCTTCAAATCAACATCCTGCTTAATCTGTTTGTCTCTCTAAAAAATTTAAATTCTAGAATTCTCTTATGTAGTTAATTTATACGTTAGAAACGCAGGAAACGAAGCAGATTTTACATGTTTATCCGCTTGTAGTCCTCATTAATGCACTGGAATTTATGTAAATTTCGTCATTTACCAATGCAATTCCAAAATTACGTGACTTTCATCATTTATGATACCATATGATGCCGTATTCACAAACACCCGAATCGTCTGCTAACATATAGGTTAGGGTGTGAGCATGCGCACTTCTGCTCTTTTTTTAGTGCGAATACATAGGTCGAATGCCTAGTTGCTGACGTCACAAGGTCAGTCCTCTGTTCACTAGGTTGTGTGTAAATACGGCATAATACATCGCCGAACATTCGTGAATCTGGATGTGTTAACCATTATTGACGTCATTGCTCGACGAATGTTCGGCGATGGGTGTATATGGCATTAGAAATACAAGGAATTGAAATCCACGGGAAGTCGTCGTTGACAAACGTTATTCCATTGAATAATTATAATTACTAACTAGGGTTGTAATCAAAAGCTGTTTTGATTTCCGAATAACTAACCAAGATCTGCTGTAACGACGGTAAGGTAAGTTAAACTAAAATATTGGTACATGTCAAGAAAACCCTGTACGTCCATATAAGGGTAAACAAATTATGAAAATATGGAACCTTCTGTTCATGACATTCTACATATTCCCAGAACAATTATTTATGCAGACTTAATGAGTGGCTTCATTTACATACAGAGTACGTTGCCTAATTTTTAGCGATGGAATGTTACATGAAATTATTACATACTGTACGTTGCAAGAACTTTTACCCAGTAAAATTGTTACTCTCCTCACCACCTACACGACTGTCCCTGCTGAGATTTTATTATTTTAAAGTACTCCCAGAACCTGTTCATGTTTATACTTTAGTGGATTTGTAACCCTATTAGTTCATGAAGCAAAAGCTTAAAAGGAAAAACCTAGCCATTCAATATTACAATGTTCGGCTTATTTATGGGACCATGCTTATATTTTATATTTACGACCATAGAACGAACATTGGTTAGTAAACGAAACTTCTTGTTTTTTTTTCTTAAATTTTAAAGTGGAATTTTTTGTTTGCAATTATTGTTTACGACTCTGCATTTGGAGAGAAAAAAAACCAGAATGTAATACGTTGTTCATTTCATTTGCGCTTTGCATAAATTTTCAAGTAAAAAATTTGCAAGAGCTCAAACTCGTAAATGGCTATATTGCGGATGTACCAAAGTTTTTTTTATATGATTTATTATGGGTGCCACAGGAGCGCTCAAACCAATTCTATATACATATATGCATTTTTTGGGCATTTTAATATAATATATTTTTTTCCTGTTCTATGCTTGAGTACCCCTGAGAAGCTTTTAAAACCCACTAGGGGTCGCAGTTGTTTTTGAAAGTTCACGAAAATAACCACGTTATCTTAATCAACAATCCAGGATCAACAATAAGGAAGGGATTTCAACAACACTTTTTTTTAATGCACATTGAGTTTGATCGACTATTTCATCTACCATTAAGTGAGAGCGTCAAGGCATTTTTACTACAAACAAATTTGCCAACACATACACATGTAGAAGAGGTAAAAAGGCGTCCGGACGCCTTTGTTGTTTGGCCTTCTTTGTTATTACAGATTTATTAGCAATTTAACCCGTTAGCAAAAGTATCGTGGGTAGAAGAATATTTTTCAACGCTACAATTTTATGAGTGCAATAATCAGTGTAATTTTTAATGATATTTTTACGAGGGTTTATTTTCAAAAGCAATTAAAAGGTCGGCATTCCTAAGTTTATGTAATATTAAACGTCAGGCATACTAACCACTTAATGACTGATTCATTCTATGCATGCTAATTATGCATATGCCGTTAACAGATCGTTGTCCTTCAAATGTGGTCAAAATCGTTGTAGAGTGATGAAAGCCGAAATATGTACAAATTAATAACCAGGATAACCTGCTTAGAGCGTTTTTGGAAAATTGAAAATTAGTGTACAGAATATAAAACAGTCAGCCGTTTCTGTAAAAATGGATCAAGAAATGTATTTCATAAAATCCCACATGTGTAGCCATATATAGCCTTGTGTGGGCTATATATACACACACATGGGATATCTTTGACCATTGATGGGCCATATTTGTAACCATTGAGTTTGCCTTTGGTTCGAGGGTCACTGGCTAAACGCTTAAAACGCTGGTTACAATGCTGCTTCTACAGCCACCAGCGAGCCATACTGTACATGTGCCTTGTTTTTAGCTAATGATGGGCCAAATATGTACATACCTTAGTTGATGCATCGATGAGCCATATTGAAAATACAATACTTGGGTCACATACAACTACAATTGTATATGTACATATAGTAGTTGTCACTATACTAGCTGTATGCCATGTACCATCCACCAATTAAGGTATTTTATATTGCGATGGCTTAGTTATATGCATGTTCGTACATGTAATAAGTTTTTATGCCCATATAGACTCGTATATTGTATATAGCCATATACTTATGTAAAGATTATTTTTACATGTAGAAATAGACACGTATGTACATCAATAGTAATATACTGCAAATGAATATACACACATTTGTGTACAGACGTGTTCAATTAATGATCTGACCATATATAGAAAGTCTTATACATGTATTCCCATACATGGCTCATAACATGATTTTTCCATCCAGGAAATTAAAATTAAAATTCCAATTTTTGTATTTTGTGCAACCCCCTACGGCTTACGCTAACTGTTCTCACAACCGTTGAAACGTAAATGCTTAGGCCTTGCTAAATCAGTTTGGTATTAAATCACAACAATGTTCCCTGGCGTAGGAGCCTTAGTTTGGCATTATCTTGCCTTATGCAGGCACTTATACCGCTCTGCCTTATCTTTGCTACCGCAAACCGAGGGCTGGTTGGGGTCCATAATATCTTCTGAAATACCACACGTTCTCTGGATGCCTTATATATATATTGGTGCAGTTGAGAGCTCTATATATTGCATCAATCCCCCTTTTTTTCCAATTCCGCATCTCGCATCCCCTCGTCTCCTTCTCCTGATTGGATCTTTAAGCTTTTGACCATTATTCACTTTTTACTGAGCTCCCTGCTCCTATATTTCTGCAAAACCGATAATGCATCGCACTTGCTGCAATGGCATAACGACATTCTGATTGATTGTGGCCACCGAAATGATAATGTTCGCGGATTTTCGCACTGTATCATCTACCAGTTAATATTTAATAGCTATGACTGGCAGCTGATACCTTTTTTCTTGCTTTTTTTTGCAGATGTTCTGTAATACGTTACATCATCAATAATTCTTGGAGGGATGATTTGGAGAGAAATAAAGGCTAATGGCACAGAACAACTTACTAAGGTAGCTTATACATATATTTTCACTCTATTTTAATGAATATCAGCAAATGAAAGATATATATCTAATGGCACAAAAACTTTCCCCTCACTACATTCTATAAAGTTGGAAGGCCCTTTTCTGCAATAATGGATTTTTAATTCTCAGAAAAGGTGATACCAACATACAGTACGTTTCAAAAATTTCTTGCCTAGCAATTATGTTTTGTGATATTGCCATTGTTCACTTCTTTCTGTGGGAAAAATATAATTGGTTTACCAAAAGGGGTTTCCCCTATGGTCACTTCAATTTCTAGAAGAAATGTTTGTCTAAATACATCAACATAGGAGTCAAGAAATAGTAAGTGGTAATTGGTGAAAATAGTATTTCAATGTTTCTATACCTGCTATCCTTCCATGTGTTGGAATACAGTTGGAATACACTTCCGTTACCGCTCCACTCATGGCCACACTCACATACTTGAAGCAATATTCCACGTACAATCTTTCGCTGAAAAAGTGGCACGGAAACGTCACGGAGTCACGCCCCTTGTCCACCCTCCTTTCCGACAGGTAGCTGAAGACGGCCGGCGATGCCACCGGAGCGGCCACGGTCCGTTTTCGGCCATATAGCCGGAGCCTGTCCCTGGGGAGGATGCACTTGGGGTACTGATAGTTCACGGTGAGCCCTTGGACACAGGGAAAGATGCTGGGCGTCTGTGCCCTCACCTGGTACTCCTCGCTCCACATGACCCGGACCACATCGCTGCTGGCGATACTGTTGTTGGTACTGGAGTCCGTTCGCAAGTGCAACCTGTAGAAACCGGCTTGGTCAAAAAAGATGCACCGGATGGTTATATCGCGTGTGGTGATCCGGTAAAACTCGCTCAACTCTTGCACTCTTTGCCTGTTCGGCTCCCCCATCAAAGACTCATTTCGACCGTAGTATGCCAGTTCCAACCACGTTGGATGACTGGGTTCCTTGGGGTAGCAAGCTATACCCGTAGATTCCAGTGTGATGGATACATCTGCGGTGTAAGTCTCCAGGAGTAGGGGCACCGTGAATTTAAAAGATGGCCATCTGATGTCGATGGTGTTGCTCACTAGGGTCAAGCTGTCGGAGGTGTCGTTGTGCTGTAAATGAAAAATACATCAGTGACTTCACCATGAAAAATTGAAGTTGGGGAAACATTCAAATAGCGAGCAGTACGCCATACACTTCTGCATTCAGTGATTGCTTGCATATGGGGGCGGAACTTAATTAATGAAAATTCTCAGATAGTGTATACAAGTAAATGTATGATAATGAAAGTTAAAGATTCAGAGCCATTCTTAGAATGCTTAATATGGACAGATTCCATCTTTCGCAGATTTGTGTGTTATTCAAACTTTACAAATTTAAAATAATTTTTTCTAGAGTGAGGTGGTATTCGAGTCGTTGTTCCCTGTGAATATACTGTACATGTTTATACTACATGTATGTTGTAGTTTATTAAGTATACATTATCATTGTGTCTAAGAATTTTATGGTAATCATCACTTGAGTACAAGGAAGTGTGCGTAACAGATACTATATAATCATAATGGAAATGTCCGATATATTGTGAGACTAGCCTACTATGGGACACCCATGTTGTTGGAAAAAATGATTCCTATATAGTTGGTCCAAATTAAGCTGTATTTGTGCTGGGAATTGTTTACTGACTGTTACTATATGATATGATTTTGTTAGCTTTACTGAAATAGTAAAGAAAATCTAACAAAAGCTAAGCTTATTATATGTTTAGCATCAATGATTCGATGACGGTTATAACCGTCATCGAATCATTGATTTACTTTAAAGTCAAAATTGAAATATTTACCTTTGGTTTTATAGCCATTTTGACAAAATAACTTCCTGCACCCAACACAGTTCCACATTTGAAAGTTACTTTTCCTATCGTTGATTTCAGCACATCCGTAAACGACGCCAGGGTTTGATTATTGATAATATTTACAAGTTGAATTTCTGCATGAATTTCATTTTCATCTTGGTCATCCCCAAAATCCAAATCTAAAGCGCTGAAGTTGTATTTTACATCCAAATCTCCAGTCAGTGAAACGTATTGGGCGGTCGAATAAAGTGCTTGGGAACTTCTTGCGTTGCCCTCTGTAGAAATAATTTAATATTAAGCATTTTGAATGTCGATCCATTGCCAAAACTAGTGATAATGGTGATAACTTACTCGCACTAGAGAAATTGATGTTCGTAACCAAGATGAGGATGCAGATAAATAGCACATGATCCATGTTATCAGGGACCTTTCATCAAATGACACGATGCCAAGTGCAGTTGTCTTAGGTAATATCTGGGAGGCATGAAGAACCCAGAATCAAGAATGTCATGCATTGATACCTGACGTGAAATGCCTCAGCAGACAGTGGATGTTGATCTGTAACAATACAAACGTGGAAAACATTTACTTTTTCAATAAGTTTAACCTTTAGTAACCGGTTGTACTACAAAACAGGTTTAAAGCTGAAAAGAAATTTTTGTATCATTGTCTGAGACGAAGGTGGAAAGTCAGTCACCTGAAATTTAGAACATGTTGTTTTTGTCGACAGTTATCACTAGTTAATAATTACTGATACATAATTAAATTGTGTACTAGGCCAACAAGAATTTTGAAACGGCAAAATCGTGAGTAGTTATTCTTCATGAACTATTAAAAGCCATGTTTTATCATTTTAGTAAAATACATTAATATAACGTTTTCGAAGCTCACAGGGACTAAGCTGTGATCAAAATTTATCATTATACATTAATTTCCTAATTTTACAATGTTTATATGGAAACTCAAAATATATGCAGTCATTTGAAACGCTAATAAGGTAACTTACTACATGGTCAATACGTGGATATACAGTACATGACACAGTCTGCACATGTCCATATATAGGCAAGGAAAGGAAAGTGATCTTGGTACTGTCCATATGTATAGCTTTTACACCTAGGTAGGAAACGTAATTTGGCTATATAGGTTTTCTAATTTTCCGAACTAATATTGTTATTAAAATAAATTTTAACAGTTGATAAGCATAGTAGGCACTTAAATAAACAACAGTACCATACATTTAAACTATGCATTTTAAATGGGCACATACTTTTGCATTATAAATAACAAGCTAAATACTACTTAAAAATAATCTCAACATAAAAGCTTGGAAAATAAGTTTTACATGCTTCATTTTTAAATTTGCATTTTTAAAGTTTAAAAAAAATTGGTTTAACCTACAACAAATTAGTTTCACTGGTATTTTAATTAGTACGTTCAACTTTCAGCAAGTCGGTTAGTCTGATACGAGTCTACTATCATTTATTTGGATTTCATACCCTTCCAATCTGAATTCCATGTTATTTATACACTTTTCAAAATGAAATGTTTACTTATTACCTTAATTTGTAAAGGTATTTATAAAAATATAGAAAACACGAGAAATATGTGGAGCTAAATTAAAGCCAAATTGTTCCATCGACTCCAAATAAAAAAAACCGGCTTAACTAAATGTTGTTTACACTCTATTAAGAGATTGAGTTTAAACCTCTACCAACACACCGGAGGCAAAACCTACGTGTAATCTATATATTCTTGACTTTTTCTCTTCGGATAATAATGGTTTTTAGAACAAGTACAACGCGTATCAGCTTGTATTTGGATAGCCATAAATTATCCAATCCTGACTACAACACGGAAGGCAGTGTAATGACCTTTTTGTTCTATAAAGAATGCAGAATTGCAAACGACCTTTCTCCAAATAGGTTTTTTTATGCATTTACCATGAAATTAGTATATCTATAGAATAAGTTAACGACTTTCTCATGGGTCCTTTATCCTGGATTTCGGTAATTAGTTTGTGGAATGCTCAAAGTGTTTTTTTGTGATTCCACTAGTTAAATTTAACTAGAATCGAATTGCACAATGTTCCAAATCGAAATATAAATATTTCTGAAAAGTCCTTAGTAAAAATCTGTAGTAATAATCAAAGCTTGTGATTCAGCGAAATCGTCTGACTGTGATTGGGCACTTCACGTGACAGTCTGGTGTACCTACCAACAACCGGATATGTGAATGTGCGCATGCGCCACTCTGTCAACAATTGTCAATATCCACAAGCCATGGATGTGCTAGCTACCAGATAGCTTAAACTGGCAAGTCACATCAACAAAGGATCCTTTAGTCAAATTTCGATGCCATTTTTTCGTGAATCCTTAATATTAAACCCCAGACAACACTTGGCTACAAAAATGTGTAAAACTTATCTAAATTTGCCACAAAAAAACATCCCCAAAACACATAGGTGGCCACCAACGTTGGCGACACTTTTAGGTCCTTGGATCAGACAGAAATATGAACCAGTTCAAGTCGTGCAAAATAAGTTAGGGCGTAACTGTCAATAATCCATAGTTTACAGATCACAGTGTCGTTATTTTAATAAATTACATTTCTTCTGTCATTTATAATTAACTGTACCCGAGTTAAACCACTATTTATTTTCAGTATGTATTCGTATATAGTACAGTACTTTACTCAGTAAATTTTATTTTATTTCTATCCCCTGTTGGCATCTTCTAAAAATTATAGGAAATTCATGGAAATACGTGTAATAATTTATTAGTAATCCCTATGTACAACACAACTTACGATGTTCTTTAAGTCACTGTAACTGGAATTTGTGGTACAGATTAACGGATTAGAATCACTGGTCAAAAGTTGTTTTTTTCTTTTTTCTACGTATTCATGACCTGTATTATCAGTAAGCTGCATTCTACTTTGGAGGGACCTCATACTATCAATACACGTGCTTAAAGGAATTTTTTGTACGGGATCTGAATTTAAATTAGGATATTATCTCCTTCTTATTTTGAGTGTAAGAATTAGAAGCATCTTCACACGCCAGTAGGTCTTAAATAGCTAGCCATAAAAAAACATTCTTTTGCAGTAAGGGGAATTTAGTTCTTAAACATGTCTTGTAATAAGTCTTTTAAAGATTACGGCTGCAATAACAGAAAAAATTCCTAGTCTTTATAGAATTTTAAGAAACTATATGAACATGTGTGTCGCTAAGGTCCCTTAGATTTACAGCAGAAATCTGGGGCAAGTAACAAAGTAAACAAAGTTTCTTATGAAAATTTGTGACCAGATTTAGTATATAAATGACAGATATGATGGATAGGATAGTTAAATATACCACGAACACATTGTTGTGCTCAAACAGATAGTATCATATTTTTTTCTTAATGATTTAGTCCTAGATTTATTGAAATGTTCCTCTTAATTTCATTACTTTTTCATATTCAGTACGAAATTTTATAAACAACGCAAGTTTCAAATTATGTTGTTTAAATGGGATTTAGTTCTGCTATCAGTTTGGTACCTTTTTACCAAAATATGTTTGTGAAACTTAAGGGACAGCTTTCACATCGTTAACTATACAGTATTCGCACAAAAAAGATTTTACAGAATGATTATAATAGATTATAGCCTGTTTTTATCTCTAAAGACATTAACACAGATCTTGGTGGTAGACGTAAAATATTATTGGCATTTCATAAACTTTTACTAGCCCTCATTGAAATATAACCTGTTTTAATATCACCCATCAAAATTCGTTTCCGTTGGTGGAAACGTTATGATGAGAACAAACTAAATAAAAAAATAAAATCTGTGACATATTTTATAGTCATCATCCAACATACAAGAGACTTGTGTGTAAAGTTTGTCAGATGAACGCCTTCAAGACTATAGATAAATACAATTTGTCATGTGATTTAAAAAAAACAGCTTTTGATAATTGCTTTTCAAGTTTATCTACTGAATAATTAAAAAGAACCTTCAACTTGTCATTATGTATTACAAACATGCATATATCAAGTAGTAAAACAGATAGGCTTGAATTTGTTTAAATTATCCTTATCTCCATTTTTATAATGAAGAATTTTTTGCCGATTAAAGTTGTTTTTTACCTCCATTAAGTTCGAGAATATTCTCGAAATGATATTATAACGTCTGTCACATTTCTGATACTCGCGTTCGTTTAGGAATTTCTTAGGATAGCAAAATTTTTTACTAAAAGTAGCTAACTCGTAAAAACAGTGTCGCGAGGATTTTGTAATTACTGTACATCAATAAATTCTTCCTTGAATTTTTCATGGACAGGTTTAAAGCCTAGTAAAACTATGGCTAACTACAATAATGTTCAAATTGTATAAAGGCCGGCAAATTTAATCAGTAAGTGTGTATAAAATAATTGTTTTTCAGATGTTAAAATAGGTCAACGTTAAATTAATGTTTTTATTTGTGCAAGTTTGGACCAAAGGTGAAAAACTTTAACCTGCTAAAGAACGTTATTTCAAGTACATAAAAACCAGAAGCACTTTTATATATTTTCTTTATTTCATATATTTATATTTCCTAAAAGACGTAAAAATGCCTTGCCCACAAAGGCTCGAAACATACCAAAAAATACCATTGAATTGATTTTAAGTTGGATTAATTTGTCCACCACGAATTCTTCTTTAATGTATTTTAAGTGTTGACCAATATTTTCTTGAAATAATTGCTAAAAACCATACAACACCCTTGATGTGCCAACCTATTTAACATACATACGCAGACTTATGGAAGTCATATTCATAGTATACTGTGCTTGGCATACCAAAGAGATTATTTGACCAGAAAATCCTCTTAAGGAGGGTACATAAATATGGATTTACCATAAAATGTTGCTGTCGTGAGATTTGCATTTAAATTTGCAGTTAAGTCCTCTTTAGACGCGTGTAAATTTCCAGTTTAGCATTTTATTGCAAATTTATTTATTATGATCTTTTTTTAGGTATGGTAAGTACGTGCTCTGCTGTACACAATCACCGACATACATTTTAACAGGCACCGTAAAGTGTTTTCAGAGCAATAATTAATATGAAATTAGGATTTTAAATCAAGAATTACGAGTAGTGCAACATCGGGGTATGGCTATTATACCCAGGTAATGAATTAATGATTACAATTATGTCACCGTCGTAAACATTCTCTGATGTCAAGCCGCCTTTGCATTGTTGTAAGATTTAACTATTGTGCTTCATTAGGAATGGGAAACTTGGTGACTTTATAACTTGTTCTCTACTTAAAATTGTCAAGTGGTCCACCCTTAGCGGCACAACAAGGGTGATATCCTTGGACAAACAAATTAAAACATGACAGTAAACATCCATATCGGCGCGTATGTTGGATCTTTTATTCTATCTATAAGTTTTTTTTTAATGATCTTTGTTACAAATTTCACCCTATAATGTTTTTATAAAGAAAACGCCCAACACTAAAATGGCGTTAGGGGCCATTCAAAAAGGACGTCCTCGAGAGGGGGTAGGGGGTAGGTCTGCTGGACAGGGGGGAGGGAGGGAGGAAGGGAGCATCCATTGTGGACGTCCACTAATGATGGAAATTTTCAGTTCTTGGATTTTCTGTTAAATGAAGTTTTAAAGGTCGGTGAAAGGGGAAATAGACACCAGAAAAAATGTGTTCCCAGTTCCAAATTTACTTGAATTTTTAAAATATTGGGAAGTCAGCAATTATGCCTAACTTTGTGATAAACACCAATTTTATGCTGGAATTTTCCTTCTCCGTTTATCAAAAAATCTGGAAAAAATGTCATGGAATTGGTAGCGAGTAGTGTTTGGAAATTTATAGGATGGGCTTTTTTAAGTTATAAAAAAAATTTCTGGACACCCTACTTTAAAAAAAATTTGAGGACATCTATTATGGGAAGGGGGCGAATTGGTATAAAATGGACACTATGTGGACAGGGGGAGGGTCAGTTTTTGAAGGAATTTCGGGGACGTCCTTTTTCAATGGCCCCTACTACTACAAGTACATCCACCACCAGGGGCCATATCATGCTCTTGAGATGGTAGCGTTGAATTCAACCTCCAACATATAAAAAAATCTCAGACAAATTGTGATGGTCTTATGTCGTCGCCATGCTTAATACAAAATTCTTGCATGCCTGCACACCTTTATGGATGATAATGCATTTTCTGTGTCGCCATAAAGTCGCGCTTATCAAAGTTTTCTGAGAATATTTCATTTTTGTCATAAGCCAAAAGCTTGAGGGCTGTCAGAAAACTCTCACATGAGTTGTGCTACAAGTACTCGATCGTACATATTTTCGTGTACACTTAGCTGCAAATTACAGATACGAGCATTTTATTTCACTGTGTTCAAGTTGGATCCAGACAATGCACTACAATTCTTGCCATGTAAATACTAGGGATAGTCATTTCAGAGAAAGGTGGATGGCCGGCATGCTGGGCTAGGTAGTTCCTTCAGCTGAGATATTGCTAATAAAACAAAGTAACCTACTGAGTACGAGATCTAACTCTGAATATCAATGCTCCCTTGAAACAAATGAGCAAAAGTACAAATGAAGGTAGAAACCTTAGTGGGGTTTATGTAAGTAGTTTTTCTAGTAAAAAAAAATAAACGTGACTTTGTGTGTGATGGGAAGGCTGTGAACTAAAATTTGCAAGGACTGTGAATGTGAGTTTTGTTAAAAGATGTTTGCAACTATTATTCGCAAAAAGTTTTAGGAATGCAATTGAAAAATAAAATACGGATCAACTTTTGCGAAATTCTAAAAACACTATTCCATAATTAAAATACATCTTGGTCACTAAACAATCTTCATAATCACATGTATATGTATATATACAGCTCAAAAATATATACAAATCAATTAACACATATTATAACAAATACTATAGGTGTTTTGCTAACACTAGTTTTACATGATGGAACTATGATGGATAACTATAAAAAGTTCTAACTTAAATTGCATATTGTGTCGAGGATTCAGATGGTATGAAGTATGTACAGAATATTCGCTCCTTACAATGTAACTACGCACAAGTGTATATTTCGAACTTCAGTCCATTATGGCTTTCGGCAGATCTAGTAGAAACCTTTTATTATACTCTCCACCTATACAGCAAATAATGGTTTCATGATTCTATTTGAATATGAGTCTAACATATTTACATTAAGGGTTTAGTCTTGTTTATCCAAGGTGAATTTCTGACTTGACAATGCCAGTGCCATAACCAAACAAAGTTCGAACATTGTAAAAAGATGTATACTTCAGTGATTCAATAGCTTATAGGCGTTTTGGTACATTCGCCTCGTTTAAAGTGATTTAATTGCAATGTATGCTGTAGGTTTCGCTCTTGAGGTTATTTAAAACATGTTACAATTGGTTGTGTTGTCCTAGGCCAAAGACTTTAGTGTCACCAAAAAAGGTTGTTTCTGAATGTCCCTCGTATTGCTTTTTTTTCCACCGTGCTAGTCTGCATGCGATAATGATGCTTTACACGCCGTCTGTCATTGAACTACATTTACGACAGAAGAGTAAACTCCTATTACTTTCAATAAATCTATATTTCCACCTATATAAGAATGTTAAGGGGACGTCAATGACTCATGATGGGGGAACAACAGATTGGACCTGTGTTGTCATGGATACACATAACAAAACAAACAGATGAATGAACAGTAGGCAGATTGTGCCATGTGCCCCAACTCCCTTTGCACAATGCAGGCTTTCGTGTTCAATTTTAAATTCTCTGAAAATACAACATAATCCATAATTTTCCTGGAATACAGTCAGGTTAGAATTTCTGCGAATCGGAGATACGACTGATTCCAGGAATTGCTGTGAAACAGTTCATAGGAAATTTAGTAGTTATTATTTTGAGTAGGTCTAGAGATTATCATTTTGAGCAGTTAGCCAAATTGATAAGCAATCGATCTATTTAGACTTTGGCTTTTCGTCATATACTATGTATATCATCAGAAAATGGATAAAGCTTTCTATTTGCTCTAACGGGCTGTAATTGTACTTGCTCATGGTCATTAAATAGTGGGGTACGTGTGAAATTATGGTTATAGCCCATATTTATGACACCATCTGGTCGCTTCAGCAATTTGTAAATAATGGTGGTTTTTTACACAATCTTTGGAGAGTATGTTGACGCTCTTTGGTCGTTTAATATTAGAAAATGAAAGTGGACATGTTCTTTAGGATACTAAATATGACCTAATTTAGATACTAATTCCTTGAAGATTTTTCAATTTTCTCCATTCATAATTAATAAAAATTTTGTTTGAATTCGAGTAAAAGTAAACTATTATTAATCTCAAACATGTATTTAATATTTTTTTTTTTAAAAAACTACTACACTGTGAGTCATAAAAAAGTAGAATTCAATAAAAAAGAATCACAACTTCGTGTAAAAATCTTCGATTTACATAAATGAAATTTGGCACTTAACATAGAATAATAGTGTTAGGAACAAAAACTTCTTCCGGAGATGCGAGTTTGGAGTTTTCTCCAGGAAAAGGTTTACAAATCTAAGATTAACAATATCGAAGACTTGAAACTACGAATTAAGAAAACTTGGATGGAACTCGACCTGCGTATAATCGATTAGTCAAATAAAGAATAGAGCGTTAGCCTCCGGGCTTGTGTAAAGACCACCGGAGAACATTTTCAGCACATTTTATAATTGATTTTTGTTCCTACACTATTGTTCTATGTAAGTACCAAATTTCATTTAAATCGAGGCATGTTTCACGAAGTTATTTTTTATTGGGTTCTTCGTTTTTATGACTCAGTGTAGAATATGTATTTTTTAAATTAGTTAATCTTAAATAATAATTGCTCTAAAAAACTGAGTAAATTTAGCATGACATGGCAATATATCCATTACATATTCAAAATAAAAACTATGCAATGATATGCATGAAAACTTTCAAGAATTAAAATTATTTAATCACATTATCTGCTGTTTAGGAATATTATTTAATAGAGGAAACCATTTATATATAACAATTCCAGAAGAGGATATAGAGAATTGCTGTGTAGAACACCATGACGCTATTTGAACATTTTTAAAATCTAAGATATCTTTAGCCGAATCTCATAATGGATATCCAAGAGCTGGACTTATCGTAAACTGTTTTAATAATAGTGTTTATATATAGATAGGAAGAGGTATAAGCCTAAGGGAAAGTGTTCCTCCCAATTTAATGTACTTTTGATATTTATGATGCATATAAATGCATAGATGCGATTGTCTGTGACAATGTCATTTGTATCCATTATGGAATGCGTACTACAATTAATCAAAATGACACTCTTGCATGGTTGGAATGCCGGTAATGTTTATTCAGAATTACATGCCTAGATTATGTGAATGTATAAGGCCACATCACATGAATCGGTACAAAATTTCGGGACCATATTTGTACCTGGACATTGGGGTAGAAATTTGACAACGTAATCACGTTCATTTCCAAAGAAATCATGACAGAAAATACTCAAAGTGATGGAGTATTCTCATTAAATGTTATGCATAAGACAATAAAACTATTTGAATTTTTATTTTTCATCGTACAGAGTATTGTAAAGAGTTGTTCCTCGTATTCTTACCTCTTTGGTAATCAGAATTTGGGTGGGTAAATTTTGGAGTTCAACGAATGAATCAATTTTTATTAAAAAAAAAAACAGCAAATCCTTTTATCAAAAAAATTAAATGTAAACAAGAAATGCACACAGTGCTATAAATTTTGTCTTTATGAAATGCCATGCCGAATTTTATTATGCTTAAGCAAAAAAGTTTCATTTATTAATGTCAGAATATTTTGATTTCACATAAATGTTGGACAAATTCAGATTCAACCAGTAACTATCTTAAGTATTAAGGAAGGTTGAAAGGAAGCATTTATGAAAACTCTAGAACAAACTCTAGAACAATTGAAATATAAGGAAACTTACAAATTAAGCACAATAATCTATCTCTTCATTTGTGATTGAATTTTTAACTGTTCCTCGTATTCTTACCTTTTTGTTAATCAGAATTTGGTTGGGTAAATTTTGGAGTTCAACGAATGAATCAATTTTTATTTATAAAAAAAGCAAATCCTTTTATCAAAAAAAAAAAAACGAAATGTAAACAAGAAATACACACAGTACTATAAATTTTATCTTTATGAAATGCCAAGCCGAATTTTATTATGTTTAAGCAAAAAAATTTCATTTATTAATGTCAGAATAATTTGATTTCACATAAATATTGAACAAATTCAGTTTCATGCTTAGCCAGTAACCATCTTAAGTACCAAGGAAGGTTGAAAGGAAGCATTTATGAAAACTCTAGAACAATCTACACAATCTTCATGGTTTCACTAATTGTTTAAAGTATTATTTCTAAGATGTATTGCCTTGACAGATTATTTTAATAGAGAACAGTGCATAGGT